>PVJA010028172.1:0-21333 GCA_004027025.1 Myocastor coypus
GGAGGGGGAGGGGGAGGGGGGAGGGGGGAGAGCAGGACCAGGAGCAGGAGCAGGAGCAGGAGCAGAACCAGAGCTCCCCAAATGGACTTCTTACCAGGATCCTATAAATTCTAACTTTGGCTTTGTAATGTGTGACTATAATAACAATAAATATCATAGTGGTTCTTAATGTCATCTTTTGCCTTATTAAATTAATCAATTTCTTCAAAAGACTAGAAAGAGTTGATAGCTTTTTAAATGCAGAAATGAAATTAAAAGGGTGTGGGAAGTGAGCTGCAAATGAAATAAGCTTCAATTAAACTTATAAATAATTGATTTGGCATTGAGTGCCATAAAACTGAACACACTTGGCTGTGGGAAATTTCTTAGTAAGAAAAGCAATATGTGCAGTTGCATTGTTTAAATATAACATCAAACATTAGTTAAATAAGCATCATGTACTTAAAATTCAGACATAATAGAAGGTAAGAAAGAGAAAAGAGAAATTTCATTTGCAATTAAAAATGTAAATCTTTCTAATGCTTTTTTAAATTTAGAAGCTATTTGACCAAGTGATAAACTCACAAACAGATGCTCTGAAGCAGTGGATAAAAAACAAATTCATGATGGAAAGTTCTATAAATATACTTGTACCTAGTGATGTAAGCATGCCTCTCTGGAGCTCTTTCTTGTCTCTAACCTTGAAAGTTTTGTTTGTCAGACTTGTTTCTTCTGCAGCACTGGTCACTTGGCCCCTTCTTCTTTGCTGTCTATTGGCCAGTGAGCTCCTTCATGTAAGGTTTTGCCTCGCTTACCATTGTGTACCGGGGATGGTGGCACAGACCTGTAATCCCCACTCAAGGGAGGCTGTAAACAGGACAGTCCTGCACCTAGCACAGGACCAGATGACAAATAGACTTCATACTGAGTGGATCTGCACCATGGTGAGGATCTGCTCAGACACTTGGGATTTATTTAAAGAGGAAGGAAAGACATCAAATGCTTTGTGCCTGTCATTTTGCATTTGCCTGACTGACAGACACCTAGAGGTGCAATGAGGTGAAGGAGAGCCCAGCAGCTGCTTCTAGGAAGTGTTTCTCTGATGGTTTGCTTCCGCCCAAGCCCAATACGTTAATAATACTTTGTTCAGCACTCAAATGCTCAATTTTATTCTAACTGGAGCTCTTTGGATTAGTTATCTGCTCTTTGCCTTCCCAGAAGATCAAGTAAGTAGAAGAGAGTCTATACAATGCCAAAATTAAGTAAGTAATTATTCTGTACCATGACAGCTTCTTATGTCAGTGTCAAGGAGAGGAGAGGAGAGACAGGCAAGCTCAAAAGATCCCTCATATTTGTTAGCAAGCGCTTCCTTCTGATAGTTTTAAAATAATCTTGCAGTGGTTGCCTATTTCAGAAATACAGGAACATATTTGACTTGGGCAGCAACAGTACCTACTTTCCCCTGAGTGAGAGAAGTTATTAGAGTGTGTCTGTGCTAAGAGAGAAGGAAGTATTAACTCTACCCCGAGAAGGTTGACAAAACCTTTGTAAGGCCTCAGTTTACAAGATTAATAGATTGTGAGGAAGGTGAGATGGGGGGTTCCCAATAGAAATATCAATCAAGTGTAGTTGTCCATGGTTAGAAAAGAGGCACTCATTTTTTTCTGCTTCCAAGTTTAGGCTGTACACAATTAAGATTTAATTCCATGCTCCTAAGCACAATTAAGATTTAATTCCGTGCTCCTATCCCAGGTGAAGTACGATTATTAAGCTGAAACTTAAAATTTTAACTCTCTTCCACTTTCAAAAAATACCTTTCCTGGATAAAAGTCAGTGGTGTTACATAGATAACCTCATAGAAATTTTAAGTTAATAAAAATATCATTTGTGTCTGTGAACTCCATCAAATATGAGGCCAAATTAAATATTAGGGCACCATTCCTTACCAGAAAGAAATGATAATTGAAGGCGATAGACAGAAAGATAGTGATCTGAGGAGAAGTAAATAGAAACTTAGGAGAGAATCTGGATTTATAGGCCTGTGGCAGAAAATCTGTGTTTTGTTGCTGTAACAACTGCCGTTATATTTGCTGCAATAGCAAGACTCCTACTCATATATTTTAAGCCTCGTGTGCTGGCTCTCTGTGCTAAACATACAAGGCTGGATGACTCCTAACTAACAAGTGTTAAAAATACTGGCTAGATTAGTGACTCTTTTTAATGTGTGGGTAAAGAATTTTCCTTTTTCAGAAAGCCAACTGAAGAAAGTATTTGTGCTTATTTTCAAGAGCACGCATAAATTTGGGAGATAAGTTCTCTGGAGTTCTTTTCATTTGTGTTCCCCTGGGAATCTGTGGACAGACGCCATTCTATTTGGTTCCACATCACCGATGACATTTCACACAGAACTTTAGAGGAGAGGGGCTGCAGTCTGTTCTGCGGTCTCCTCCGCAGGTCCTTTGACCCTTTCTGGGAAGGCGTCTGTCCTTCTTAAGGAACCTCACTGACTGATATTTCTGATGGCATTTTCTGTAAAAACGTAACCTCAGAGATGCTCAAAGAAGTTTTCTGTACTCCATCGTCCATACTAAGTTCTTACAAAGCATTTTCTGTTAAAGGATCATGATGCATGTCAGTGTTTTAAATAATGTAAAAAGTTCTTCAATAACAAGTAAATCTATTTAATACTTTATTGCTTGATCTTTACTTTTTTTCTTCTTCCCATGGTCCAGAATATGGACATGGCTATAAGAGAACATAAAGCATGAGACTAAAGGCAATGCCCTAGGATAGAGGAGATCAGGGTGGGTTCCTGACGACTTAGGTTCAAATCCTATTTTTTTAATAGGATAGAATGTATTTTGGTCTTCTTTGAGCCAGGATTAAAAAAAATTAGTTTTGTATAATGCCTCAGCTTATGCATTATCATATTAAAATTCTTTAAACTCTGGTTTAACATAGGTTTACATGATCCTATCCTTTTTGATCCATATGTGGGAGGTATAGTATGATATTTCAATGTATGTGTATAATATTCAAGGACTAAATCAGATGCTGGTATATTCATCACCTCAAATATTTATTATTGTGTTGCATTGGAAACATATAAAAATTCTTTGTATTAGCTATTTTGAAATAGACAAGTTTTGTCAATCCTAATTATTTTATAATGCTATAGAACATTAAAATGTATTTCTCCTGCAACTTCAGTCTTGTTTATTGGAATATTTTGACTAAAGAAATTGTTTTATCTTGTTTAATGGAAAATCTATTAAGTTCTTTTTTTGGGGGGGGCAGGATCAGGGTTCAAACTCATGACTAAGCACTTACCAGGCAGGCACTTGTGCCACAGAGCTATTTCCTTGGCCCCTCTATTAAGATCTTAAAACTAAATTTTAAGAAATATATTTTAGACAACACAAGACACATCTAAAGATTGTTTAATTCTTTTTTTTGGGGGGGGCAGCAATTCATGCCCTCAGCTGTGACTTGCTCCCTAATTTTCCTCCCTGTTCTATCTCTGTGTTCGGTTCTCCTTTAAACACTCACTCAGGACCCAGGTATCTATCTATCTACTGGCTCTTCAGAAGCTTCAGTGTTAGTCTTTTGGATGTGATCAGGATACAAAGGATGGAAGAAAATGTTTAAGATAACATGGGACACATGTGTCAGTTGCATATTAAGGAGGAAAATTAGAAGGTTTTGTGAACATAGATAATTGCCTATGCCTTTCCAGTATTTGAAAAATGTCAGAGGTTCATGCCCTTGATGCAACTCTTTCTACTTATAGTTTTTAAAATATCTAAAGTGGCTGCACATAGAAGAGAAGAAAGTTCTGTGACCACTCACTTCAGTCCCCAGGAAGCACTGCACATTCTTCACACAAATCAGGGGCTACTTGGCTTAAAGGAATGAGGGCTGGCTGGTTGTAGCATAGGGTGATCAGGTTGCTAGATCTGTGAAGTGATAACTTTGTCAAACTGTGATTTTAGTCAAAGTTCTCCAAAGAGACATAAGTATAATTAGGAGAGAGTGAGAGCAAGAGAGACAAAAGGAAAATTTTCAAAAGATTTGGTTCATGAAATTATGGAGCCCAAGAAGCTCCTTGATAGGTGATCTGTAGATTAAAGGTTCAAGGAATCCAGTGGCAAGGCCCAGCCAAAGCTCGAGATTTAGGGACCAAGGAAGCTAATGACATAAGCCCTTATTCTGAAGCCAAAGAGTTGAAGACTTGTAAGACCACTGCTACAAATACCAGAGTTTAAAAAAAAAATCACAAAATCTGAAATTCTGGGGTCAAAGTCTGGGAGGAAAAGATTGGGTTTTTTTTTGTTTGTTTGTTTTTGTTTTATTTTTCCAGAAGAGAAACTAAATTTACATTTTCTCTGTCTTTTCATTGTATGCGACCCCAGCCAACTGGGTGGTGTTTATTGACTTTGGGTAAGGGTAGGTGTTCCTTACATGTCTCACGGATTCAAATGTCAATCTCATCCAGGAACAACTGCACAGACACACTCAGAAAGAACTTCACCAGCTACGGGCTGCCCCTTAATACTGTCAAGTCAGTATCTAAGCCTAATAATCATGGTGCTCTACTCTGTCTGAAGATCAGTAAAAATGATCATATAAAAAGAGGTATTTACAGATTGACTCTGGCCACTGCACTTTATAACTTAAATTCCTAAGAGGATATAGGAATCAGCTGATTCTACATCATACTCTGTAGAAGAAACTGACATCTCTAGCAGGAATCCAGACTCTTGTGAATTCAGCGAGCTGCCTGTCTACCAGGGCAGCTCTAGCCATTGACACACACTTATCATTAAGTTACAGCTTGTGTTAAATAAAATATACCGCTAAAATTAATTGCAATGTGTAGATTAAGTCCTCTTTATCTATGTAAAATCATTATAAAATAATTGATAGCCCTTTTGTGTTGTTTATGTTAATACATCTTCTCATGATTCTTCAAATGGTCCATCATTCAGCAATCTCATCTATGCGCATCTGAACCTTTTGTGGTCTAATTCTCCAAGAACCTGGCCCTATCGTCCTGAGGAGCATACAGATATTATGGTAAACACTCAATATCCCTTGCCAGCTTTATTTCCTTTGAGTTTTGGACCTTAACACTGATATCTTTTATACATTGTTCTGCACTTTGATTTCCTTCATTTATACATGATAGTATGGTTTTAATACCTGTCATAGGCATGGTTTGCAATGTTATTTTTCATTATGTTGTCCTTTCTATCCCATAGCCATGTATGGAGCATTATAAGTGTGTCACCATCTTCTTCTTAGCTAAGGAGCTCAGTTACACCCCCAAATTTACAAACAAGCCACCTCCATCTCTTCTGTATACCTTAACTAGTGAAAAGGTCAAGATAAAAATGGGAATTTCTCAACGGATGAAAAGCTCTAAGTAAAAACTGGGATTTCAATCCATTCCTGGAAGCACAAAGGGAATTTCCGTGTACATGAATGCAAGGAATTGGCATAATGTAAGATGAAGCATTTTTGCTTGAGGAAGTGCTAGTATAATCAAGAATATCTTGCCATTTGCTGGACTTTCTAATTGGGCCATATCTATTATGAGACACAGCTAATTGGTCCATTTTGTCTGTCATGATTAGTGATTTTAGGACTGGTCTTTGAGTAAGTCTGAAGCCGTAATCACACTAACATTTTGTTGTCTTCTGCTGTGCAACCAGCACAGATGGGTTGTTGATTCTTTGGTAGCAAAAGGATAATACCCTGCCAGGAAAACTCCATCTCATCTTTGTTTATCCATATAGACAGTTCTTAGTGAGCTAGTAGATTCACTTAACTCACAGAAATCCAGTTGTGGGCTGACCATGCCACTTGCTGATAGTATCATAGGAAAGATCATGTCAGGACAGCTACATCTTTTTGAAGACATAGCTGCTTTATTGAAGGGCCTTCTCCATTCCTTTCTGTACTTTCTGACTTTACACAAGCATTTGTCCATGATAATACCATTGCTCTGAACACATTCTACTCCTTTAAAAGGCATATTTAAATACTAACTTGGATTTTAATCCTTTTCTCTAGCACCTCAGTGACTGGTTACACATCTCAAACAACCCTAATATAGTCAGAGAATTCTATAGTGCTAATCAGAACAGATGATAGTTGCTGCTGTTAAATCAAAGGGAAAAAAGTTGAGCTGGATAGATGTGCTGTATGAATCAGTTTTTGTCATCCTAATGAAACGTCTAAGAGAATTCACTTATCACAGATAAGAGGTTTGATCCATGTGCGCCAGATCCACTGTGTGGTTTACGGCAAGGCTGTACGCCACCACGGGTGCTGTTGCAGGGCAACAGTGCTCACCTATTGCCAGGAAGTCAAAGAGGGAGGAGATTATAGAGTCCCACTGTCCCCTTCAGAGGCTTCCTCTGAAGACCGAAGGACCCCAACTTGGCCACACTTCATAAAGCTTGTGTACTCCCAATAGAACCACATTAGAGGAAGCCTTTAACATACAGGTCATTGGGGTGACATTACATCCAAACTGTAACAGTATGTATCCTTATGTGGGACATATTTGTGTTTAATATACTTTTACTTGTTTCTACACATACACAGTTTTAGGAGCAGTTAGATCATTTCTCTGTAATTATTTTCATATGTCTTTTCCCCCTTTGAAATCCATGGACAGAAACTGTTGTACTGAATTCTACATGATTAGTCAAATTCCATCTACAACTCTAGAAGTGGAGCTGGGCATAATTGATCTCTTTTGGGCATACTCTAGTCATTCAAAAGTGGGTACACCTACATCATCCCATGGTCCTGAATGCTGGGAGACAGTTAAAGTACCCGGGTGTTATGGCCTGTGTCTAGTTGTCCCCCCAAAGCCCCATGCAGTCATGGGGCAGATATTTCTAGAGTTTGAGATTAACTCATGATACTCTGGGATTATGGGTGGTCCACTGGGATTATGGGTTTTAGTACTGCGGGGATTATGAGTGTGAGTGTTACACCCAACTGGAGGCAGAGAGCCAGAATGTAGCATATGAGCGGCAGAGCGACAGAGTCTCTCTCTGTTGCCATTGTTGCTGTTCTGCCGCCATGAACTGTATGCTTTTGCCTTATGTCACGCAGCATTGGAGCCAGCTGAGTACGGACTGAAACCTACAGTAACTGTGGGCTAAATAAACTTTTCTGTCATTCATTTTGGGTGTCTGGTATTTGTCCCAGAAAGGAGAGAAGAGTAACTGAGACCCTGGGTATAGGGACTGTCACTTCTGTGGTACTTCTTTTATAGGTGTTTCCTTCCATTCCTGGATCCTTCGTTTGTGATTTAGCAACTTTTCTGGCTTAGGAAAGAACTATATTTGAATTCTAATCATGAACTTCCAATGCACTATATCTGAATTCTGATCATCTGTGATTTCTCCCTTCTGTCTCCTAACTTATCCCAGGAATACCACTCTGAAGCTCTTTGTTGGGATAAACTAACAATGAGATTGTCACTCCTTGTATTCTACCCCAGCTAGAAGCAAAATCACCAGAAAGAAGAAACAGCAATTTATCCAAAGCATATTGTTTTTTTTTTTTTTTAAAATAAGGGTTTTGTTTTTAGCTACTGATTATTATTAGCAATAATGGTAATAACTTTATTAGAAAATTAAACAGTATGCAATGGCAGCCATGAGAACTATCAAAAGGGACATGAATTTGTAATCAAGGCTCTATCTATGGGACCAGAGAGGGGAATAGATTTCTATGAAAATGGGATGTCCATATTTTGGCGCAGGTTTCAGGGTGTGTCATTTTTTCCAAGCGACTCCTTACTATGACAGATTTAGTTTTTTGTTCCAGGAGAAGCATACCTCCTAATGAGCAATGTCAGGACGACCTCAGTGTACTGCATTTACCCTCGGTAGGGAGCCACAGCCCGCGCCAGTATATTTCTGGTACCCTTAATAAGATCTTGCGAGCAGCTATCGGAGCTTCTCGGTGCCCAGGGATCATGGAAAGTTGCTGTCTCATGCAGAGGGATCTTCTGGGAGAAGAAAGGCCTCCTGCCGAAATCTAGGCGTCCTGCTTTCTTCTTTCATCACAATTCCAATTAATCTCACGACAGTTTCTTACCCTTAATTACCCTACTCTCTTCTATTTCTCCTCCTTCTATCCATTCCTTGTTCCAAAAGACCACAGCTAGGAGGGTGATTTCTGAAGCCCCGCCTTCTCTTACAATCCCCGCCTTTTTGCTCACTTAATTGGATAACAGCAGGGGGGCTGAAAACAAGAAGCACTTGAATTCTAAAAGCCCACGGAATAATTTCCTCAAAGTTTATATCTCCTTAGGTTTTGAGGAGATGCAGATAGAACCCAAGATAACAGAGGCACGATTAAAGATATATCTTTTACTTTTGTGTATGTGTGTGTGTGTCTAAGGGAGAAAAAAATGAAACTATTTTACCGATCTCATGTAGAGTTGTTAGCACAATTTGCACACTTACACAGAATACAATAAAAATTTTCTATTGATAACATTATTGTGACTTTTCCCTTCTCCAAAGAGTATGGAACATATTCTGTGAGTTTTTGTTTGTAGAAATGACAGCGTATTCCTTTGCTAGTCTAATTTTTAATTTCCCTTTGCTTCTTCATCTATCTTTTGATAACATATTTAATTTTTGGAGATTGAACCTGGGGCCTTGGTGTTAAGCTACGTCCTTCTGCCTCAGTCTCCCAGAGTCATTAGACTATGGGCATAAACCACCATACCTGCCCAATAATATGTTATTAAATGTGAATAGTTTATGTTAATGAAATTAATGTGGAGTATATTCTTTTGACAATATCAGCCGTGTTTGTGTATGACATAAACAACATGCCCTTGGTATCCTGAGCATCTGTGATGCTCTAATGATGATCCTTTGGGAAAAGTGTAAATCATGGCATTCAGCTTCTTAAAACTGTCCTGAAATTGATAATTAATAATTTAAGTCATGTAATAATCTATGTTAAGAGATTAACATAGATTAATGTAACTAAAACCATAGTGTATAAATTGTGCTTACTTTCTTATTTATTAATTTATTATTATTATTATTTTGTATTCTATGGAAGGGTCTACAGGGTGCTCAGGGTCTCACTAGTAGATTGGACTCATAGTGATCCTCTTGTTTACAGCCTCGCAAGAGCTGGGATTACAGTTGTGCACCACCAGCTTCAGCCTCAGCTTCAATTGCCTTCTCAGTGTGCCTGGGGGTGAGGCCACTGCAGTAGGCTGGGGATCAAAACCCTGGCCCCTGTGCCTGCTTGCAGGTGCTTTAATCCACTGAGCTATTTGGCTGGCCCTTGTGCTTACTTTTCAAATGTTTATTCATTTGCATTTGTCAAACGCACTTCAGAAGAAGTGGTCATGTGTGGCTGAGGCCCTGGGTTCAATCCACAGCACTGTGAAGAAAAAATGATGTAACAAAATGTAAATTTTAACAGTTTCCTTAATTCTGGTATCAGGTGGACAATAATCTCAGTTACTCTTCTCTCATTGCTGGAACAAAACCTGACACTTGAAATGAAGGAAGGAAAGGTTTAGTTAGCTCACAGCTCCTGGAGGTTTCAGCCCTTACTCTGCAGGCTCCAAGACAGAGAGGCACCTGGTAGAGGGCAGTGGTTGACAGGGGCAGAAGGCAGCAAAGTGACCAGAACAAAAAGGAGGAGTAACAGTAACAATGGCAACAGAGAGCAAGTCTGTTTCTCTGTCTTTTTTATGTTATATTCAGGCTATCTGCCCCAGGCTGGGTGTGGCACTCACACCCATAATCCCCCAGTAGACAGACCTATAATCCCAGCATCACTCATACCCATATTCCTAGTTAATCATGAGTTAACCACAAACTATAGAACTGCATCTCAGTGACTTCACGTGGCTTTGGGGGGCAAAGATGCACAAACCATAACAATAATGTAAAAGCAAGGTGAGAAATAGAAACAGATTAAGCCTTGATTAAAGTGTACAACTTAGTGGGATTGTAGTAAATCTTACTGGTTTTTGTCCTTAAAGATTAAAATCATTTTGAAAAGTAAGATGTCAAATGAAAGTACGGGTTGCATGAGGAAAACCCTAATGAAGAATTATATGATTGCAAACATGAATCAATAGTTTGTTTTTGCTATCAACTGAATGCCTAATTTGGAAAAAAAATGTGAGTCTGTGTGTATGTGTCTGTCTGTGTATCAGTGTCATCTGTATGCTTACGAATAATTCCACAGGACATGTTTTTCATGTTTTTTACAACTTGATTTGGGAGCTTATTCAGAGGCTCTAGCAGTGGAGCACAGCTCCCTGTGTACCTGGACCTAGGAGCGGTCCTCCTGCATTGGGGGTGGTCATCCTCTTCAACTGAGCACACTGCTTTGTGAGGGACACATGTGGATCACTGAGGGAGGAAACAGACCCCCACCTAGCCAGCCAGATCTGCTGAGGAAGCCCTAGAGATCAATGGAATGACAGATGCCACAGCCTGATCACCCTAAGATCCTTACAACTTTTTTTTTTTTTCTTGTATAGAGTTTCACTACACAGCTCTGACTCATAGTGATCCTCCCAGTTTCTGCCTCTCTAGTGCTAGGACTACAGGTGTGTGCCACCACCTCTGACTCAATCACCAGCTCAGTGTGCCTGGGAGGTGGGGCTGGCATGGCATTTGGTGCCAGGGATCCAGCCCTGGTCCCTGTATCTACCTGCGCAAGTGATTAGTCCACTGAGCTATATCACCGGCCTTTTTACAAATTATTTGAAACAGTTGAAATATTTTGGGGGAAGATAAATATTATTTGAGAAAATAAAGTTATAGTTATCATGCCAAATTCTGGTTGACCTGCCACAAAAAGGTAACAGTTATTTAATATTAATCTAGAAATATTTTTGCCAGAATGTTATTAAAAATAATTTAATAATTCAGTTCTCTAATTCCAAAATGGGCCTCAATTAACCAACATAATGTATTGAATATTCATTATATATCCAGCTATTTTCATTGTTATGGTTTATGTCTAGTTGTTCCCCCAAAGCCTCATGCAATCATGGGGCGGGGACTTCCAGAGTTTGAGACTTGACTTATGATCCACTGGAATTGTGTATTTTAGACTGATGAGATTATGGGTCTGAGTACTGCTGGGATTATGGGTGTGGCCTAAGGCAGATAGGTTGAGGCAGAGAGCCTGAATGTAATATAAAGAGAGACAGAGAGACTCTCTCTTTTGCTCTCTGCTGCCTTGGTTGTTCAGTTGCCTCTTGTGATTGCTGCTGTCCCGCTGCCATGAACTGGATGCTCTCTGCCAGTCTGCCTTGGAGCCAGCTGAGTATGGACTAAAGCCTCCAGTAACTGTGGGCTAAATAAACCTTTTCTTCCCTCATTTTAGGTATTAGGTATTTGTCCCAGCAATGAGAGAAGACTAACTAAGACATGTTTATTAAATTTTAAGAAGCAATTGTCACTTATCTTGCACTTCGTGCTATACATATTAATGAGAAGATAGATGCAAACACAAATAATTAGCATTCCCACCCAGAGTGAAATAATAAAAATGATATGCATATATTATGCCTAGAACATTTATTCATTCAGCCTTTCTGTTTTAGGTGTGCCTTTATGAACCAGGCCTACAGAAGTAAGAAAAATAGGAAAAGAACTCTTCCTTCATGAAATTTCAGTTTTCTTTAGAAATTGTAAACAGTAAACAAAATGTACAATAAGACAGCTAAATATTACTGGGTGGAAGAGAGTTGGAAAAGGGGACTGTGATGCAGGGACTTAGACTCAACCCTCACGAGTTGGGGAGCACTGAGCTGTGACTGCAGTGAGGAGTATGGGCTGTAGAGAGTAAGAGCACCGCAAGAAGAGGTCAGAAAGAAGGTGGATAATGATTGCAGAGGGGAAATTCTGGCTATGTTGGAGTAACTATAAAGAAAGAAGAATGGTTAAAGTGAGGGGAGGAAGTTTCAACTCCGAGACATAAGCTAGCTCAGGTTATGCAGGTTACGGTGAGCATTAGCGTGCTCTGTGGTTTTGTTTTTAGGACACAATTAGTCACTGAAAACTTTTTGAGGAAAGAGTGATGTGATAAGTCTTACCCTTTAGTAGGATTTTTCTGAATTACATGAATTGGGAAATCAGGTCCCTAGGAGCATGTAACGGCATGACTAAAGATGTGTAGGATCCATTAGGTACACATTTCTACTGCATAAAACTTATTCTCAAAATTATGAAAATAATTACTGTGCTAAGAAAAATGTTTTAATATTACATGTGATTAGAAAATCTCCATGATTTTAAAGATAAAATGAGGCTTTAATGATATTCTGTTTGTAGCACCTGTATTGAATCTTAGCAGTTCAAGATTCTTGGTTATTGCCAGTGATTTGAAAGAAAGTTGGAATATTATGTGATTATAATTGGTATGAGAATAGACAGCAGTGTTTTATGTTACAACAGAAAACTTATCAGATGAAAATTTTGAGTATAAGCATTAAAACATTTTGACTCAGTAAATTTAATTATTTGCACAATGTTAATATTACATTCTAAAAACAATACAAATCTATCTTAACGATATTGTGGACATAAAAGTAAGCTTCATGTGCGGATGTGGTTCACAGACTTACGTGATGTCCATCACTACAAAGAAAAATTGTTATAATTTAAGGAAGCAAGATGACTTCTTTATTAATTAGTTCTGATCTGAATAACTTTCTCAAGAGTGAATTTTCTCTTTTCCTCATCTGTTACATGGGAACATATTTAGTACAGATGTTAAAGTTGCCTTAAAACTTTTCAGTGACCAATTGTGTCCTACAAACAAAACCAGAGAGCATCTTAATGCTCACAGTGACCTGCATAACCTGAGCTAGCTTATGTCTCAGAGTTGAAACTTCCTCATCTCACTTTAACTATTCTGCCTTCTTTATAATTACTCCAACATAGCCAGCATTTCCCCTCTGCAATCATTATCTACCTTCTCTCTGCCCTCTTCCTGCGGTGCTCTTACCTAGACTCATTGCAGCCCAGAGTCCTCATTGTAGTTACAGCTCATTTGTTAAATAGAAACACGATCTATCTTACTGAACTCCATCAGGAAGAAAATAAAGTACAAAGCATCCACAAAGTATTACTTAAATCATATTTCTACTAAAGAGATTAATTAGCATTATGATTCTGCTTGACATATAAGCATGTTTTGCAAATAAAATATAATATAGCTAATTTTACAGTAGATATTGTCATCAACTCTGGCTTGTGCAGAGCTTTTGTAAATAGAAGTACATATTTCTTTTTTTATGGATCATTTTTTGCAAAGACAATTTTCGGCTAGAGTAAGATCTACAATGGTCTGGAACTAGAAATTAGTTTTCAGCACCACGGACAGTTCCACGTTGTCCCAAAGACTTTTAACTGTCCCAATGTCCTTTATTATTATTATTGTTATTATTATTAATTATTATTATTATGTAATCACACTTCACATATGGAATTTCCAGGTCTTTTTATTGCACCGGGGCGGAGACAGCACACCTGCGAAACTGGGCCGAGACGGTGTGTCTGGGCTTCAGGGGCAGAGGGGTGCACACCCAACATGTGGGGCCAGGGAATTGAACTCAGGTCTTTGTGCTTGCCAGGTCGGTGCTTATTTCTCTGAGGTATCTCTCCAGGCTCCCCAAAGACATTTAACGGGACACTTTTTAGCTATATTCTTGTCTCCAAATGTAAATGATATTGTGAGAAGGGGGAAGACAAGGTTCCTTTATTTTCATATTTCATGATTGTGACACTGTACAATCATTTATTTAAAAAAACGTTATCTTCAGGAGTAACTGGGTAAAGGTTACATCTCAATAAAACACGGAATATATTCAGTAATAATTTGCTTGTCCAATATCATTATTTACAAAATAAAAATAATTAATTTTCCTCTTATCCTCATAAAGCCTAATTTCACATTATAGTACGTCAACATTATCAAATTTCATACAGCATAGCACCTAGTAAGTGTGAATTAGAAATGGTCTATGAAGCTTGGACAAATTAATGATTTCCAAGCCTATGTTTGAATCATTTCACTGTCCTGCATTAACTTTAAGATCTCAGAATTTTTAGCCGGGGGTGGTGGCACACGCCTGTAACCCCAGCACTTGGGAGGCTGAGGTGGGAGGATCAATGCAAGTTCGAGACCAGCCTGAGCTACAAGAGTGAGCTCAAGGTCAGTCTGAACTGCATAGCGAGACCGTGTCTCAAAAAGACAAAAAGAAAACAAAAAGAAAAAAAAAAAAAAAGACCTTGGAATTTTGCCATACCAAGAAAACACAGGTACTCTAGTAATAAAATATATGATTCCCACAAGAAGATGCTCAGTAACACTGTCATCCTAAATTACTTTTCCAGGAGATGAGTTTTACTTTTTGAAGTTAAAATTGAATAGCTAAATCATTAAATAGGGTAGCTGACTTCAACTACAGTGGAATTAAGGGCTACACACCATATAAATACCCGTCCTGAATACTGCATTGCCAAAGAACTTGAACTAAAACCATTTCACTTGTGAGCAGGAGATGGCGCTGTGGTGCAAGATGCTGCATTATATTTATTTATTTATTTTATTTTTTTCCATTTAGCATGCTGTTTTCTAACAGACAGTGGGTACCATCGAGTGAGTGTCAGAAAAGAAAGCTAAGGCAGAAGCAAAGAAGATGCTGTCATCGCCCTTTGTTATGTTTTATTCTTTAGTGAGGATAGAGCACATGTGAGATTTTACTTTCAGTTCTAGAAAGATTTCTAAAGAGCTGCATAGATATTATTAGATTCAGCACATTCATGGATTCTGCTCAGCGACTGCCAATTCTCTTTATTTCAGGTAAGCCAGCATGATTCTATTTTTTGACCTATCAATAAATTATTGTCTATGTTGATAATGGCATTGAAAATAAGAGTTGCTTTGCAATTCTGCATTGGGATCTAAGAGACTCCAAGGTCTAATTTTAGCTATTCTGCATTTACAAATCTTCTTAGGCTAAAATGAGCTGACTGTGATATAGTGTGTTTTAGTATTTCTTCGGCTGTCTAGGCTTTTGTATCCATCTCTGGCTATCTTTGTTTACCTCTTAAAGGTAAAGCTTTCAGAGTGAGTGGTGGGTCTTCCTCCCACAGGGGGAATATTGCTCCTTAATGTACTGAACAAATTATGGAGATGTAATGAAGCAGATTAACATGGCAGTGGCGCTGCCAAAGCTCGGGGCTGAGGCTTCAGAGAGCGGCCTGAACGCCACACCAACAGCCTGAGCCCGAAGGCCTTCTGAACAGTTCCTGAGGCTACAATAGCATGGCTTGCTTATGCTGCTGCCTTTTCCATTTAGAAATAAGATGTAAGTCACTTCTCCCACGTGAGGAAAGATTTATGTAATGCATTTAATAGACTTGGAATGATAGCGTAGAAACTCCCCCTCCCCCAGAATGAAGATGAGGAGTAGACTGAAAACAAATTAATTGTTGTGAAAAAAGAATTACCTTAAATTTTAGTAGACTTATCAGGAAGAGACTGTGACCATTTAGAATAGTTGATATTGCCAAAGGTGCTCATGTTTTAGATTATTTTAGGTCATGTGACATTAGCCGTGCTAGAGTGGAATGACTCAGGAGGTGGAAAGTGCCTGCAGCAGCCTGGCTTCTCTCTGCTGCTCCCCAGGATTTCCCTTAAATCCTCCCTTAAACATTGTCAGAATCATCAGAAGAAATACTGTATAAAAGATCCACATGTGAAAAGCCCCCAATTACCATTCAAATTGATTTCACATGATTTCTCAAATAATTTTCTAAGATTTTAAAAAAATGTTTCCCTCCCTTCTCCCCTGGAGAGGTGTGTGTGTGTGTGTGTGTGTGTGTGTGTTTGTGTGTGTGTGCAGGTGGCAGGTGCTGAGACACATCAGGATGTTTTTTATCTCAGTCATCATTTTCTTATAAAGAGATTGCTGTGTCAGAGGATGTGAAAACTATGGGGACTGATGTTATGGAATGGGTGGATCACCAGGAAAAAAAAAATCTGTCACCTTAGTAAGTGAAATCTATGGAGTTTTCACTTCCAAGTGGTTCTATATAAATGGGAATTTTTGAAATGATGAATTTCTTTGGCATTTAATTTAATATCATTTAAGAAAAGCAGCTGTGGCTGGAATGAGTTTACCATCATATGAATTTTCACATTTAGAATCACATAGTAAGTCAAAAGCATGTGAAGCTAGAACACTGACTAGCAGCTTTTTGTATTTTGCCTGGAAATAAAAACATTTACTTTTATTGTGTACAATTGCAGATGATATGTGTCAGAGGTGTATGTGTGTCTGTGTGTGTGTCTGTGTGTGTCTGGGTAAATTCTATAAAACAGTTACTTTCAATGTGCAGGTTGTTCAGTGGCCTATTATATACACCGCTAAATTTTCTCAGGGTTTCTGTCAGAGCATCCACAAAAACTAAATTATGATTGTGTAGGCTTTATGTCTTAGTGTCTTCCTTTCACTGTGACATTAGGCATATGTCTTAGTTTTCTCTTGTTGCTGGGACAAATACCTGACACACAAACTTAGGGGAGGAAAGATTTATTTAGCTCACAGTTACTGGAGGTTTTATCATTTAAAGCAGCCTGAATTACATAGCAAGACCTCAAGACTCTATGCCGCTGTGCCCAGGATGATTTGCTCCATACCTCCAAGAGACCGACGCCTGGGTGGGGAGCGGGGTGGGGGGGTGTTGACAGCGCATGAGGTCAGTTTAACAGTTTGCGCCTCTCTTGGCCACGCCCCTCAAGCTCCACCCTGGCCCTTTGGCCACGCCCCTCGAGCAGTACACTTAACAGCCTTATCTTACAGAGGCATTGGGGGTACAACTAGATACAAACCATAACAGTATATTATTCTACTCTCTGTTCTGCCTGGCTACAGACTAGCTCATAATTCCATTTTTCCAACCTAACAGAGTAGACTATACACATGGATTAATTATTGACACAAGAATGCCACCTCTGGCCTTCCTCTTTTATCACTCAATAGGTGCAGACACTCTACTTTCTCAGTATCTTAAGAAAAGATGAAGATGAAAAATGCATCATTTCTGCATCGAATATTAATGGAGCAGCATATCTATCTATCTATCTATCATCTATATCTAGACAATCCGACAGATAGATATACATATATCAAGTACTGTCTATCGTAAAGATTGGGAAATAGTCGTGAAGTTTACCTTGAAGAGGCCACCATGGGAATAAGTACATATACTACCTGTGTACATCAGCTTTTCCATTATTGGGACAAAATCCCTGACTTAACAACTTAAGTTTACAAAAGGATATTTTAGGTCTCAATTTTGGATAGTTCAGTCTGTTGCTGGCTGGCAGAGACATCATGGCAGAAGGCTGTGGTGTAATGAAACTGCTCCCTTCACAGCACCCAAGACCAAGAGTGCCAGGGAGAGCCAGGAAAGACATATAATTTTCAAAGGAAAATTCCTGCTGATTGGGCAGCTCTGATAACATCCACTTGGCTCTTAACACAGCAGGAGACTTAGCCATTGACGAGGTCAATGGCTCCAAGCCTCAACCACTTTCTCAAAACCCCATCTTTGAGCACAAAAGTCTCTTGAGGAACATTTTTTGACTCAACTCATAACACTACCATAGCTCAAAATGTAAACACTGAAATGAGGAATGAAAAGTATGAGAAAAGAAATTGGATCAGAATACAAAGTCAGCCATGGTGTTACATCCTAGAATTCCCAATAAAAGTAGTCACAATATCTGTGCATAAGAGTCTAGTAAATGGGAGAAAGATAATTTAGGAAGACGTGAGAGTTGGATCTCTAGGGTTAGGGTTGATATAAGTGAATGAAAATATGAAATTGTTCATTTTAGGCACAGAGGTAAGCCAAACATATGCACATCTTAGATACGTGAGTATTTGAATGTGGGAAACAATAGAGCACAATAAATAACACAACTTATTGAAAGTTTTTGCTTTATTGTTATTATTCCTTTGGGGCAGCAAAAATAAGAGATGGAGAATCTGTCTTTAAATTTTACACATTTGGTGTTCTGACACATACGGAAGGCTTCCGGTATGATACTGACAATCTTAAATATAGGCATCACATTAGAAAATAGGTCACAGTTAAGAGGACTGTGGAGAAAAAAAGGAGTCAAGAGAACTGATGGGATAATTTTAAAACAAGAAGTAAAAAAAAAAAAGGAGTGTAAAAAATACTAGTTAATTGTGGAAATGTAATGGGAAAGTTGGTGGAGTAACAATGTCATAGGATACAAACCAGGTTAACTGAATGCCAAGATAAAGTTCAGTGCTGGTAGAAACCCATAAAGGAAGTGATTAATAAGAAGATAGGACAGAGGTGACAGGCGAAGTTCTGATCAATCTGGTTGGATTTCCATGGTTGGGTTTTCAGAGAAAATGGATAACAATGTCACAGAGGTAATTTTTCTTACTGAGGGTTGAATTAAGATGAGGCAGCCTTCAGAGCTGAGGATTAAATTTAAATTTTAGGAAGTTTATCAGTCAAAGATTTAAAAAGCTAATATTTTATAGCTTTTGGAGGAAGGCATTACTGAGGAAAAAATGGTTATATTTTGTTTTAGCCAAACCCCTTTGTACAGAAAGAATGTGTGCTCAGTAGAAAAAAAAAAAAAGAAAAGAAAAAACCAAGAAATGAAACTCAAAGTGTCAAAGGAAACAGGAGAAGAAAGGTTCAACTGTTTAAGCTGAAACAGAAAAAGGGGTGGATGATGGTGTGGAAAGCAACCAGTGGTGTTGCTCGCTTCGAGCGGCTTGTGCTTAGAAATTAAAATATTGGCTTCAAGAGAAAGCATCTTTTTACGTTAGTCCGTTTCTGCGTAAAGGCTCTCTGGGGCATATGGACTTCCAGGACAAAGTAATTAATCCTCACCAGCAAAATACTTTCCTGTGGAGCACAGTTTAAATAGCTTAATCTTTGAATTGAGGCTAATAGCACCGTTTCGTTTTAAGCCTATTTTACATACTCCACTTATCTATTTTTATTTAGAAAAACCTATCTTAAAAAATAAGTTCTAGGGCCAGAGAGACAATGTAGAGGCTTAAGCGCCTGCCTGGCAATTGCAAGGTTTTAAGTTCGATATCCAATACTCATCCCCCTCAAAGTAAAAACAAGTTTTATTGAAAAGTTACATTAGATTATACGGCTACATAGCTATTGACCATAATAGGCTGATTATTGCTAGCATTTGATTTAATTATTTAAGTTCCTCTCTTCGCTTATTCTTTTTGGTTTCATTGGTACTTTCACCAGAATTTGTATATAAAGAAAAGAACATCACTATAATCTCAAACTTTCTTTCATCAAAGGAACTGACTTCCATTATGATGCTATCTATCAGAAGTTGCTTTGTCTCATCTCTCCTCCCCTCCTCTCCCCTCCCCTCCCCTCTCTTCTGCTCTCCCCTTCTACTCCTCTCCTCTCACCTTCTACTTCCCTCCCCTCCCCTCCCTTCCCCTCCCCCCTTTCCTTTACTCTCTTCTGTCCCCGCCTTTTCCTCCCTCCCTTTCCTCTTGGTATTCTTTCACATTCACATTCCAAGAAGTGGCAGTGTGAAACCTTGAAAAAGATTCAGGAATTGATGAACAACTCCATCCTTCACACCCCAGCCTTTTGAGGTAGCTGCCTTCTCAGTTCAGATAGTTCAATTTAGGCTACATCGAGCTACATTGTGGGCCTGGCAGCTGACAGTGAGCTGGGCGGTAGAGGGCATAGGAGTGGTGGAACAAACCCCCACCAGCTTCCTTCTCTCAGAAATCACTTGAGGGCAGAAGCCCACTAGCCCTTGGGTGTCCTGTACCGACTTTCTGGTTTCTTCTGATGGTCACTTGGAGATCCTCACAACTACCTCATTTGGCTTCCAAGTCTTAAAAATAAGAGTGCATATACTGACTCCAATTCCCAAGTGGTAAAATAAGACAAAATTCAGATACCATATGTGTTGGCTTTTATTTTCTTATTGAGACATTCGAGTTATTATTAGTAGAACTCATTAGCTAATAGATTTCAGAATTTTTATGTCTTCTTTAAACTGCAAAATGGACATTGGGGGGGGTTGGATGGGACATCAGATGATCTGAAATAGAAACAGCAAAATAAATTTAATTCCATTAACATCTGGAGCACACCCACGGGAGGCTCACAAACAACTCTCTGCACGACAGGCTCTGAGGTGAACCTAAGCCATTGCTTTTCAGCTTTGAGTTATTGTATCACAGTGCAGCTTACCTCGAGGTCACAGCAAGCACACAAAGCAAACCTTAGAATAATGGTTTTCAGCTTTTTGTTCTAAGCAAACACGCTAGAAGGTAACATCACCTTCATCTCATTTCTACTGAAAACCTTTTACAGCATCATATATACTTATGATATCAACTGCAAACCTATTTTCCAAAGCTGTCAATAGGGGAAAATATGAAAAGCTCCTCTTTCTGATGTTATTGTGTTACTCTGTACAAATTATTAGTGCATTTTATTCCCTGTGTTGTAAATATTGATGATAGTAACAGATAAATTTATTTCAACATAAAATTAACTTTGTTAAAAACCTCAAGATACAAATATATATTTTGAGGGCTAGGGAGATAGCTCATGGCATAAGTGCCTGCTTGGCAAGCACAAGGTCCTGAGTTCAATCCCAAGCATCAAAACAAAGTATATCTGTTTGTCTGTCTGTCTGTCTGTCTATCTATCTATCTATCTATCTATCTATCTATCTATCTATCTATCTATCCATCCATCTATCATCATCATCATCCTCTCTTTTCTATCTACCTAAAATCTTTAAAATATTATGATGATTTTGCCAAGAACTGTTTCATATGTCTCTTATGTATAGGATAGAAATATACATTATTTTCTTTAATTTTGTTTGCATAGAAAAATAATGTTTATACAAAAATTATTTGCTTAATATGATGGTTTGCTTGGAATTCTAAAAATCATGTTGCAATGAAGACCAGTGAGATCTTTCAAACTTTTATGCACATATATATTGATGATAATAATGAATATGATTAACAATAGTGTATTGCCTATTGAAATATTATTTATATGTAAGAAAAGATGACTGGCATCAAGGGCATAAAATGTAACGTTAAAACTGAAAGGAGGGCTGACCAAAATGCTCAGTACGTTAAAGGATCTGCAAGCAGGAATGGGGCTGGGAGTTCAATGCCCCGGCCTGCCTTGCCAGCCCTACCCCAGGGCCACACCAAGACAGCCCTTGAGGCTGGGAGTGGTG
>PVJA010028173.1:0-27859 GCA_004027025.1 Myocastor coypus
TGTTGTGTGAGATTGTTTATTTGTTCCTGTTCTATTTTCTTAATGTGTGAGTTCAGAGCTATGAATTTCCCTCTGAGAACTGCTTTCATTTCATCCCACAAATTCCGGTAGGTTGTGTTTGAATTTTCATTAAATTGTAGATACTGTTTTATTTCTTCTTTAATTTCATCTGTAACCCATTGCTTGTTGAGAAGAGTGCTGTTTAATTTCCATGTAGTCCTTGAATTCCTATCGTCTCTTTCGTCATTTATTTCCAATTTGATTGCACTGTGGTCAGATAATATGCATGGGATAATTTCTTTTTACTTGCATATACTCAAGCATGATGTATGGACTAATATGTGATCTATTTTAGAAATGTCCCATGCGCAGCTGAATAGAATGTGTATTTTGAAGTGGTTAGGTGGAACACTCTGTGTATGTCCACTAAGTATTGTTGTTCCAAGTTCTGATTCAGTTCTGCCACTTCTTTGCTAATTTTTTGTTTGCTTGAGCTATCTTTTTCGGATAAGGGAGTGTTGACATCTCCTGTTAAGATTGTGGTATTGGATATGAGATTTTTTATGTCCATTAAGGCTTGTTTTTATATAGCTTGATGCTCCCATGTTGGGAGCATATATATTTATGAGTGTTACCACTTCATCATGAATTTTTACCCTTTTTTTTATTTTTATTTTTTTTTTTTTTTGAGGTGCTGGAGCATGTAGTATTGTTTTCCAACTTTTAACTTTAAGCCTGTGAGTTTCTTTATGAGTTAAGTGTGCTTCTTGTATACAGCATATTGTTGGGTTCTGTTTCCTTATCCACTCTGCAAGTCTACTTCTTTTAATTGGAGAATTGAGTCCATTTACATTGATGGTTATAATTGAAATATATTGACTTATGGTTGACATGACTCTTATTCGCTAGTGTTTACCAATTTTTCCTCCCATGATTAGTTAGTTACTCTAGTTGGTGGGATCTTTCGGTTCTCATTTGTTGGATTCGGGTCATTGTGGTCCCTTTCTAAAATATTTATTAGAATATTTATTAGAATATTTGTTAGAATATTTGATGTCATGAAGTTTTTTAGTTGCTCCTTGTCATGGAAATATTTAACTTCTCCCTCCTACTTGAAGGAGAGTTTTGCCAGGTATAGTAGTCTGGGCTGAAATTTGCTTTCATGGAGGACTTGAAGCACTCTGCTCCATGCTCTTCTTGACTTCATGGTTTGTGGAGAGAAATCTGCTGTTATTCGGATGGGTTTTCCTTTAAATGTGATCTGTTTCTTTTCTGTAGCAGCTTTTAGTATATTATTCTTCAGCTGGATTTCTGGTATCTTGACTATTATATGTTTTGGTGTGTTTTTAGTGTGGTTGATGTTATTTGGAGTTCTGTAGGCTTCAGTTGCCTGAATGTCCGATTGTTTTCTCATATTTGGGAAATTTTCTACTATTACTTCTGCCCATATTCTTTTTATATCATTTTATTGACTCCTTCTTTCTCATTGATTCATATTAATCTTACGTTGTTCACTTTTGCATCATCATGCAGATGTTGAATTATTTTTTCGTGCCTTCTGGTTGTTTGTATAAAGATCCTTTCTTACTCTTTCACTGGCTGCAACTGTGTCTTCAAGGTTCGAAACTCTATCTTCATTTTCATTCATTCGGCTCTGCCAACTTGTGATCGAGGTTTTATTTTCTTGTATATCTCTTTGAAACTGTTTCATGGGATCTATGTCTTTCCTGTATTGCTCCATCAGGGACTCCATCATTTTTCTATTCTCCTCATATTTTTTATCGATGTCTTCTTTGATCTTTCACTGCTAACACTTGGGACTTCCCAGTGCAGATCTGTGAAACAGATTTGCTTTCCCTTCTTTTTCTATTTTTGTATTTATTTAGAGAATGGTATACAGCGTGTTCACAGTCTCACTACTAGATCAGATTCGTAATGATCTGCCTGTTTAGAGCCTCCCAAGAGCTAGGATTACAAGCACATGCCACCATGCCCAGTCTCAATTGCAGTCTCAGCGTGCCTTGGGGGCAGGGTCTGCACTGCAGGTCCTGGGATCGAACACCTGAACCCTGCAACTGCTTGCAAATTATTTAATCTTCTGAGTTATTTCGCTGGCCCTCAGATTTGCTTTAGACATTGTTGTGGGCTTCAGGTCTCCAACTTGTCCCTTTAGATCACTGTAATGGGCTCTAGATCTTTAGTTGAACTCATGCAACATATTTGCTGGGATCAAGGCCCTCAGCTGGATTTTTCAGTTCTTCAGTGTGTGGAGAAATTTCCTGCTGTCTTGTTTTAGCACTTCTGGTGAGTATTGCTAAATACTACCAAAATTGTGTGTCTTTTATTAATTTCTTCCCTTTAAATGAATATTTAACAATGAAATCTTCCAGACTTGAGCTTTATTTTGTTATATTTTACTAATGAGGTCTCAAGTTTTTGTCCTGTTAGTAGATTGCTTACGATATATTTCGTTTTCTTGGCTTTATTGTGGGAATTAATATTGTCTAAGAATCTATACATCTTATTTTCTGGATTCTTAAATTTATTGGAGTACAGATTTTCAAAGTAGTTATTGATATTGATACTGTGGATATTGCTTTAACTGTGATTTTTGCTATTTTCATTTCTAAATGTATTGATTTTCATTATGTTTTGGTGAAATTAACTAAAGGCTTGTCTATTCTATTTATTGTTTTGAAGAACCAGATTTTCAGTTTCATTCTTTGATCCCACCAGATACAGAGGAGACATAGTGAATTACTCTTAACACCTCAGTTGTTTCCATGCTCATATTTTGGTTTTTTCAAAAACAAGAATGATAACACTTGTTCTGTCTTTCTCACTTGGAATGATCTCTCAGTACTACCTGCAGTTAAGCTGTAGTCACTCAGACGTCTTTCAATTTCTGTCTCTTTTATGGTCTTCTAATAAGCAATTCCTCTACCTTTCTTTATGTGCTGTGAGTTTGTTAGATACCCTGTGCTTCACAGAATGTCTGTATATATAGTCCATGATATGGGACGCATATAAGCTAAATTGTTTACCTTATTGTATTTATGGATAGCAAAAACAAAACAGTTAACTCAGCTCTATATAATGTAAAATTAGCACAGCGATAGTTCATGCAGATAGCAGGATGTAAATCCAACTTTTTTTTTTGTCTTTTTAGAACAAGGTCTCACTATGCAGTTCAGGCTGGCCTTGAGCTCACTTTTGTAGCCCAGGCTGTTCTCAAACTCACATTGATCCTCCTGTCTCAGCTTCCCAAGTGCTGGGATTACAGTGTGCACCACCACGCCCGGCTCAGTCCAACTCTTTTATGCAAAGCTCCCACTCTTATACCCGCACTACACTATCTTGGCCTCTTAACAAATAAGATGGTGCTTCCCTGACATTCCTAACCTAAGCCTAAACTTCTCAGAAACAGTCCCTTTCTAGCCTGTGCCTGTCACACAAATGTTTCTTGTGGCTGTTTGTTACTCTTTCGCTGTACTAATATGATACCATGAACCCTCAAATATAGTGGCTCTGTAGTTCAGTCTTTAACAATTAATCTTTTTCTTCAAAATGGGTTCTAAGGAAGTTCGCTCAAACATAGTGTATATTACACTGGATTTTATCTCTCACTGTAGGTTGCCTCAATTAAGGTCATGGTTTTATATCACTATCTACTCTAATATTTGTAATCCTTTCACTTTCTTAATAAATCCAAAATGTTCATACTGCTAATACATACCTAAAAAACTAACCCCCATTAACAAATCTTTCTTTAGATAACATAACCTTTTTTATCAGTGATAGTACATTTTCAGTTCTCATTGCTGTTGCAGACCAAATTGTACTTAATTGTTTTACTATAAGCTTGAAGATAGGTTTCAAATATCTTCATTGAAAAAAATGAAAATTATGGATGTTAATGAGTATATCCAGAGACTAATTCATTTAGATAACAAATTTTCTTTTGTTTGACATATCACAGACTCAAGCATGATTAGATTTTTTAGAAAAGAACCACATCTCATGTGAAGTTATATTTCACAGTCACTCTGTAGCCAACATATGACTAGGCTTTTGCATTTTCTGATGAGTAGAGACCAGAGATTTCACCACTTGGGATTTGGTTTGAACTCTGCAGGTAAGAAAGTTAGCCAACTTTACTTGGCTAGTCAATGTTAACTTAAAATACAAATTCAAGACAAAAAAGATAATCATCTCCACCAACAGCATCTCTAGCAACATTTTTATAAACCTGATTTAATATGTTGGTGGTTTTCTCTGCTTACTTTTCTCCCAGTTTCACATTCCTACCTGTTTTAATTTCAACATAGGCACATACCTCTGGTATGCTTACATGCTGCTTACCATTCCTTCGTCTTTAACTTATCTTGCTGTTAACCTTGTGTTTGATCTAATTCCTGACCATAAATTTTGTTCTGTGGCTTGAGTTTGGTGTTTTTTAATCCTAGTTTATATAGCATCATAATAATCACTGTCATAAGCTTTGCAGCAGAGCCTTTTCTAAGTAGATTTGGCCCCATAATGATCTCCAGGTGTTCACAGTTATTAAGTAAATTTGTTTTCATATTGACATTAATCCTTCTCTAAATAGGTCTTTACACTGCTCCCATAATTCTTCATGTGAATTTTTGTTTCTTTGTTGAGACTCTGTATCTATCTAGGTTTTATGAATCTTTGAGATACAACTGATCTATTTTTTTCTACTATATTTGCACCATAACTCTAACCAAGTATCCACTTTTATTGTACACTGAAATTCTCTGCTGGGAATCTATCCCCATTCTTATTTCCTTTACTTACTCTTCTTCCTCCATGAAGGATACAGGGCAAGTGACAGTGATGAATCACATCAGAATTTTTCACTCAAATAAATTCATTAGTTTTTTCCTTCACACTCCAAAATTTAATAATTTTATGACTCCTCTACCAACACTTCAGTTTCTGGGAAACCTGGAATGTCATATTTTTTCCAGGAAAACTGCAAAAGGACTGACAAAATGATGGTTACTCTAATAAGAAAATTTCTCCTCTTTAAAATTTCATTCTTTGGAGCTGCTTATCTTGAGCCAAAGAGAAAAATAAGACTTAAAATCAGAAACATATGCACAGAAAAAAATTTAATAACCTTAAAAATTAAAAAAAAATCAGAAACATAAAAGCCACACTGGATGGTAGCTTCTAGTACTCTACAAATTTTCATCATGCAATGTACACTTAATATAACTAGGCTTTGTGAAAAATAAATTGAGACAAATATGTCAAAAAGTTCGAATACTTAAAATGGTAATGCTCTTAAAAGTCCAGTTCTATGAAAAATATAAGAGAGGTATTATTTTTTCCATTTATCAGATAAGAAAATAGAAACATAAGAAAAATATTCTGGATTACAGAACCTACATGTACTGTAGCTCAGTGTTCTCTGATGTATACTTTTGGTTTATGCTTCCCTTGAGGTCTGGAAGGCTAGATGTGAAGCGTAGTCACATCTCTCTTCAAATGTTCTTTAAAATTTCTAAATCAAAATACATAATTATATCATGAGAATAATTAACATTATGAGGAAAATACTTTAAAATCAGCTGTAATGCACCAAACATAAACTTCATGATCTGTGATAGTACTATTGAATAAAGATAAATTAAAAGTTGATACAAAGAAAAAATGATGTAACACCACTTGAATGCAAAGGCTTGTGAAATTTAGAGCACTTATTATTGATATAGAAATTTATGTCCACTAATTTTGCAAAAGTTTGATAAAATTAATTAACTGTGTAGCTTCTAACTTCTAAAAGCATGACATTTCTAGTTCTATCTGTTAAATTTTGGACTAGCAAAATGTCTCTGTTTAAGCCTTTTCTAATATTTGAATAAAGAGAGCTTTCCTTGATTATAATATCATCCTTGAGACTCACGTTTGCAATTAAAGAGACCATGTTGATGTATTTAGAATGTGGGGAGTGTTCTTCAACAAAATCAAAGTAAAAAGTACAAAATACTTAACAGAACTGAATGGCTGATAGAAAAATGAGACTTAAACTTTGAGAAATGTCTGCTTAGTCTTCATTTGAATACTTTGAGTATGAAGATGTCTTTTATGTGGTTTCTCTAAAATATTCCAGCAGTATGTTTCAGAGATGTCTCCCAGTTATCTGTGGTTTAAGTCTCGAGCATCATCTACCACAGTAGCACAAGGAAGAGCTCGCTGAATGGAATGCGTCTGTCAGCTTGGCTTCAGCATCTTGTACTTGCATATCAAGGTTCCATAAACTATTATTTTAGCAAAAAAAAAAAAAGAATTCATTCCTTTTTATTTTTTGTGTAATGTTGCAGATGGACTATGGTAAATTAGGAAATGGTATGAAAGGAAATAGAAAGGGTGCATTAATCACTCTTCCTGGTACCTTTAACAATAGGTGGATAATACTATGAACAATATTATGAAAGAAAGATGATTTAAGAGAAGATAATGAAAGTAGGATGGGAAGATGTAAGTATGGTTAATGGCTAATAGTAGAAATAGATTATTTTAAGTTTCTCCACATTAGAAGAACCACTGGAATATTAGATGGATTAACATAGCTTACATTGTTATAGAGGCTGAAAATGTTTATGATGGCTGTTGGTAGAATGTCTCAGCTTAAGAAACAGGACACTTAAAATCCAGGAAAGGCAAATGCCACATAGCCCTTACAGTGAAGAAGCAGAGAACAACAGAAGTAGATCCTTACATCTTCTTCCTTTATGTTCCATCATGCCCAGAGCCAGTTGGTTGATGCCACCCACAGTCTAGAATATTGGTTCTAATCCACTCAGTCATCAACTCCCACATCAATCCCTGGAAACACTGTCACAGACACAGCCAGTTCTCTAGGCATCTCTTCATATAAACAGTTTAACACTGACATTTAATTATCATATATGTAGCAGAGAAAGAGAAGCTGAAAGTACAAAAAAGACATAAATTGATGACTATAAATAAATTTTACACTTTCTGCATCCTTCTAAATCTCTTTTTCTCTCTTTTCAATATTCTTGTCACTCTCTCTCTCCTTACTCACAAAATGCTATCCTTCCAGTTGTTGAAGTAAAAACTGTAGAAGACATAAAATCCATTAGCAAGTTCTGTTAACTTTGACTCCTTCGAAATTATTTTTAGTACAGCATCTCACTACACAGATCAGACTCATAGTGATTCTCCTTTTTTCACTTTCCCAAGTGGTGGTATTGTAGACCCATGCTACGACACCCAGTCTCATTCGCCTTTTAGCATGTCCTAAGGGTGATACTGGCACAGCTTATTAGCTGTGGATCAATACCCTGGTCAGTTTACCTGCCTAAGCACGTGCGTTAGTCTGCAGAGTTATCTGTCTGGCCCCAGTTCTGTTAATTTTAAAGTACTTTCAAGAACTAGCCACTATCTATAGCTTCTCAAGCTTCTAAACTGTCCATGTTTCAGATAGTTACTATAAATATTTGCTTTCTGGTCAGTTTTCATTGCTGTACAGTGTCATAGCTTATATTGTAAATAGGGACTAAGAATATCTTTTAAAAGTATTACAACTTCAATATACTCCAAAAGCACCATGGGAAATTCATGTCACATACTCTGGCACAGCTCTATCTGATTTAGGCTCTACTGATTCTTTTAGCTTTCCATGTATCACTCTCACAACTGCATTAAAATACACAGGCTTTCACTCAGTTTCTCTGGGGTTGAGTTCACTGGCATCCTGAGACAATACATTTGTGACTCTTATCATTTCTTCCTATATTGGCATCCTTGGGTTGCAATACAAATGTCACATAGTCAGCCAGTTCTTTCTCTAACATCATATTTAAAAATAGTCTCATAAATTTCACAAAGCTCTCTTGTATATATTTTAGGAATATACTGTGAATTTTCACACAATGTGAAATAATATTTTGTATTTGTCTTTTCTTATAATTTATTTTTTCCTCCACTGAAAAATAAGTTTCTTGAGGAACAAATTCTTGTCTTTCTGTTTTACTTCTGTGTTCTCAACTCCTCGAATAATGCCTGGAAAAAAAAAATGTGTGTGTGTGTGTGTGTGTGTGTGTGTGTGTGTGTGTCGTGTGTGTTGACTGCATCGGTGAACATGAATAAATGAATAAAATACACTGATAAAAACTAAAAGAGTAGAAAGAAAAATTTCATCTGAGAAAGTAGTAAAGTTAGGATCAGCACATATTGGCTTGGAAATAGAAGCTTAATGCAAGTTTTATTTGAAGAGGACTAAAGACTAGCAGCAGAGAACAAGCAGCACAACTGCATATTGCTTTCTGGTCATAAGAGCATTTGCCTTAGTGAAAAAAGTGACATAATAGCTTCCATAAGAAACATTTTTATCTCTGTTATATGCTAAGATGGTACTACCTGCCTCTTGTAGATGGCCTAATCCTTTTCATTCTGCATCTGTAAATATAGTATAAAAATCTTTCTTTTTCTTGTATTTGGCACTGGATAAGAGCTTGTACTTATTCTGGACTTTAATCCTCATGAAAAACTATGCACTCATTGAACATATCCTTGATTACATGGTATTACCTCCACTCTCACACCATCTGTTCCTTTCATGCTCCCTTGATACAATCACAAAAATGCTAATATTCTTATGTTTTTCTTACTTTGCTAAGTTACAAGTTTCAGAACTTGTTATCCTCATTAAGTCATTTTCTATTGTCAGTTCCTGACATGAGGTCATTTGTATTTTGTATTTCAACATACTAAAATTGCCCCCATAAAATGTGAGAAAATAACTTTCTTAGTTTCCATATGTTGCTTACAGAGTAGTAAATTACTGATTTTCAAGCTCCTACTGCTTCACAGCTACTATTATATTCACTGTACAATATAGATAAATAGATATTTCACAGATTTTCAGAGTTCAGCAAACAAACTGTTCACTATGTCATCATATTACGGGTTTTCTGAGTAGAAAAAATGAGACATTTTTGTTTATAAATTATAAAAAATTAAGTAGATAAATATATAAATAAACAAATTACACATTTCTGGTGTTCCACGACCAAGAACAAATTAATGATTGACTAGTAAAAATCATTGTACACAAAGTAAAGCTATAGTCCTTCTTATGATGTATTAAAGGAAGGATAGAAAAGGATACAGTGAAATAACATTAGGAAAAACATTCACAAGCAAAGAATAGAAAGATCAAAAATGACCTCTCTTGATTCTACATATGTCAGGACTCCAGAGATTTTTTTTTTTTTTCTTTTTTAACCAGGGATAGAACTTAGGCCCTTATGCTTGCTAGGCAAGTGCTTTTTCCACTGAGCTATCTTGCCTACCCTCTATTGTTTTTTCTCTCCAGCCACAAATATTAGAGGTATTTCCTTGGACAAGGGGAGTTCATTTCATTCATAGAGTTCACAGCTCTTGAAAGAAACTATCCTGAAAGACACAGTTCTGCAATGCTTCTATGAGATCATAACTGGACAGAATTCAAAGTCAGTACCAAGTGCATGTTGTTAATGTCCATAGTTAGATTTAAATGTTGATAACCTAGTTGATCTAGACTCATTGCTTCAAGAGTATAACTAATAACACAATATCTTGGTGATTATTTTTATTTTATTAGCTTTGTTTTCACAGTCATATTCAGTTATCATATAAATTAAAAACAATTGAGTTAAACAGAGTTCTTATTTAATTTTCCATATAAAAGACTTTATATAAGGAATAGTTAACTCAGAAACAAACACATACACACACAGAGAGACTGAATTGCTAGGGTTAGGGTTAGGTTTACGGATAGTGTGTAAGGTAAGTCGGTTAGGGCAAGGTTTAGGGGTTTAGCGTTATGGTTAGGTTAGGGTTACGTTTAGTGATTGAGTTACGGTTCGGGTAATGGTTAGGGTTTGAGTTAGGGTTACAATTAGGGTTAGGGTTAAGTTTATTTTTAGAGTTCAAAGGTTAGTGTGTTATGGTTAGGGTTAGGGGTTTAGTGTTATGGTTAAGGTTAGGTTTATGTTTAGTGTTAGGGTTCAAGTTAGAGTTAGGGGTAGGGTTAGGTTTAGGGTTAGGATTATTGTTTAAGTGTTAGTCGCTTGGGTACAGGTTTAGGGGTTTAGTGATATGGTTAGTGTTAGGGTTCACTTTACAGATAGGGTTATGGTTTGCGTTATGGTTAGGGTTTGACTTAGGGTTAGGGTTAGGCTTAGCATTAGAGTGTAAGAGTTAGTGAGTTAGGATTAGGGTTGGGGATTTAGTATCATGTTTAGGGTTAGGGTTACGTTTAGGGATAGAGTCACAGTTCGGTTAGGGTTAGGGTTCGACTTAGGCTTAGAGATAGGGTTAGGCTAAGGCTTAGGGTTAGGGTTAGTATGTAAGGGTTAGTCGGTTAGGGCTAGGTTTAGTGGATTAGTGTTATGGTTAGGGTTAGGGTTACATTTAGTGAAAGAGTTACGGTTCGGGTTACGATTAGGGTTTGAGTTAGGGTTAGAGCTAGGGTTAGACTTAGGCTTAGTGTTAAAGTGTAAGAGTTAGTGTGTTAAGGTTAGCGATTTTGTGTTAAGGTTACTGATAGAGTTAGATATAGGGATAGGATCACTGTTCTAGTTATGGTTAGGGTTCGAGTTAGGGTTAGCCATAGGGTTACGGTGGAAGGATTAATGTGTTAGGGATAGGGTTATTGGTTTAGTGTTATGCTTTGTGTTAGGGTAGGGTTAGAGATAGGGTGATGGTTCGGTTTAAATTTAGGGTTGGATTTAGGCTTAGGGTTAGGCTTAATGTTAAGGTTAGAGTTAGGGTTTGGCTTAGCGTTAGTTTGAAAGGGTTAGTCAGTTGGGGCTAGGTTTAGGGGTTTAGTGTTATGGTTAGGGTTAGGGTTACATTTAGCGAAAGAGTTATGGTTCGGGTTATGTTTAGGGTCTGAGTTAGGGTTAGGGCTAGGGTTAGACTTAGGCTTAGTGTTAAAGTGTAACAGTTAGTGTGTTATGGTTAGCGGTTTAGTGTTATGGTTACTGGTAGGGTTAGACTTAGGGCTAGGATCACTGTTCTAGTTATGGCTAGGGTTCGAGTTAGGGTTAGCCATAGGGTTACGGTGGAAGGATTAATGTGTTAGGGGTAGGGTTATTGGTTTAGTGTTATGCTTTATGTTAGGGTAGGCTTAGAGATAGGGTCATGGTTCGGTTTAAATTTAGGATTCGAGTTAGGGTTAGCGTTAGTGTTAGGGTTAGGTTTATCTTAAGAGTGCAATGGTTAGTGTGTTATGTTTAGGGTTAGGGTTTGGTTTAAGGATAGGGTTATGGTTCGTGTTATGATAAGTGTTCGAATTAGGTTGATTGTAGGGTAATGGTTCAGGTTTTGCTTAGGGTTTGAGTTAGAGTTATGGGTAGGGTTAGGGTTAGGGTTAGTGTGTAAGGGTTTGTCTGTTTGGGATAGGTTTAGGGGTTTAGTGTTAAGGTTAAGGTTAGGGTTAGGTTTACAGATAGGTTTACGGTTTGGGTTATGGTTAGGGTACATGTTAGGGTTAGGGTTAGGGTTAGGCTTAGCATTAGAGTGTAAGAGTTAGTGTGTTAGGGTTAGGGTTAGGCGTTAGTGTTATGGTTAGGGTTAGGGTTAGGCATAGGGATAGGATCATGGTTCTAGTTATAGTTAGGGTTTGAGTTAGGGATAGGCTTACTGTTAGGCTTAGGGTTAGGATTAGAGTTCCAGTTAGGTTTAGTGCGTAAGATGTAGTAGGTTGGGGATAGGTTTAGAGATTTAGTGTTATGGCTAATGTTAGGGTTAGGTTTTGGGATAGGGTTACAGTTCGGGTTATGATTAGGGTTTGAGTTAGGGTTAGAGTTAGGGGTAGGGTTAGGCTTAGGTTTAGGCTTGGGATTAGGATTAGTGTGTAAGGGTTAGTCCACTCGGACTAGGATTAGGGGTTTAGTGTTATGCTTAGGAGTAGTGTTAGGGTTAGGGACAGAGTCACTGATCATGTTATGGTTAGTATTTGAGTAAGAGTTAAGGTTAGTGTTAGGGTTAGGCTTATCTTTAGAGTGCAATGTTTAGTGTGTTATGGTTAGCGATAGGTGTTTAGTGCTATGGTTAGAGTTTGGTTTAGATTTAGTGATAGGGTCACGGTTCAGTTTATGGTTATGTTTCGAGTTAGGGTTAGGGTTTAGGGTTAGCATTAGGGTTAGTCTGTATAGGTTAGTCTGTTAGGGATAAGTTTAGGGGTTTAGTGTTATGATTAAAGTTAAGGTTAGGTTTAGGGATAGGTTTATGGTTCAGGTTATGGTTAGGGTAAGAGTTAGGGTTAGGGTTAGGGTTAGGGTTAAGCTTAGACTTAGGCTTAGGCTTAGGCCTAGCTTTAGCGTGTAAAGGTTATTGTGTTAGGGTTATGGTTAGCTGTTTAGGGTTATGCTTATGGTTAGGGTTCTGTTTAGCGATAGATTTACGGATCGGATTATGGTTATGGTTCGATTTTGGGTTAGGGTTAGGCTTAGGATTAGGCTTAGCGTTAGAGTGTAAGGGTTAGTGTTTTAGGGTTAGGGTTAGGGTTAGTTATTTAGTGTTATGGTTAAGGCTAGAGTTAGGGATAGGTTTAATTGTTTAGTGTTAAGTTTAAGGTTCCGGTTAGGTTTAGGAATAGGATTGCAGTTCAGGTTATGGTTACGGTTCTAGTTAGGTTTCAGGTTACAATTAGGGTTAGGGTTAGGGTGAGGGTTAGGCTTAGTGTTAGAGTGTAAGGGTTAGTGTGTTAGGGTTAGGGTTAGTTGTTTAATGTTATGTTTAGGGTTAGAATAAGGTTTATGGATAGAGTCATTGTTTGGGTTATGGTTAGGTTTTGAGTTAGGGTTAGTTTTAGCGTTAGGGCTAGGGTTAAGTTTAATTTACAGTGCAATGGTTCATGTATTATGGTTAGGGTTAGGGGTTTAGTGTGATGGTTAGGTTTAGGTTTATGTTTAGTGGTAGGGTCACAGTTCTTGTTAAGGTTAGGGTTGGAGTTAAAGGTACGGTTAGAGTTAGGGTTAGTGTTAGTGTGTAAGGGTTAGTTGGTTGGGGATAGGTGTATTTGTTTAGTGCTAGGGTTGAGGTCAGGGTTAGGTTTAGGGGTAGGGTTATGGTGGTGGTTATGATTATGGTTCTAGGTCGAAATAGGGTTAGGGTTAGTTTTAGGGTTAGCATTAGGGTTAGGCTTAGCATTACAGTGTAAGGGTTAGTGTGCTAGGGTTATGGTTAGTTGTTTAGTGTTATTGTTAGGGTTAGGGTTAGGTTTAGGGATAGGATCACAGGTCTAGTTATGGCTAGGGTTCAAGTTAGTGTTAGGGTTAGTGTAGGGTTAGGGTTAGGGTTAGCATTAGGGTGTAAGGAATAGTTTGTTCGGGGTAGGGTTAGATGTTTAGTGTTAAAGTTAGCTTTAAGTATCGGGTCACAGTTTGGATTAAGTTTAGGGTTCGAGTGAGGCTTAGGGTTAGGCTTAGGGTTAGTGTGTAAGATTTAGTCCATTAGGCCTAGGTTTTCAAGTTTAGTGCTATGATTAGGATTAGAGTTAGATTTATTGATACAGTCATTGTTCAGGGTATGGTTAGGATTTGAACTAGAGTTAAGGTTAGGCTTATCTTTAGAGAGCAATGGTTATTGTGTTTGGGTTAGAGTAGGTTCTTTACTGTAATGGATAGGGTTATGGTTAGGTTTATGCTAGAGTCATGATTCTTGTTATGCGTAGCATTAGATTTAGGATTAGGGTTAGGTTTAGGGTTCGGCTTAGGGTTACTGTGTGTCAGTTGGTTAAGGCTAGGTTTAGAGTTTTAATGTTATGTGTAGGATTAGGGTTAGGTTTAGGGATAGAGTCACTGTTCGGATCATGATTAGGGTTTGAGTTAGGGTTAGGTTTAGGGTTAGAGTTAGGGTAAGTGTTAGTCTCATCTTTAGAGTGCAATGGTTAGTGTGTTATGGTTAGGGTTGGGGGTTTTTTGTGAAGGTTAGGTTTAGGTTTAGTGATAGAGTCATGGTTGGGTTAAGGATAGGGTTGCAGTTAAAGTTAGAGGTAGGCTTCGGTTTAGGGTTAGGGTTATTGTGCAGGGGTTAGTCGGTAGGGGATAGGTTTATTTGTTTAGTGTTACTGTTGAGGTTAGGGTTAGGTTTAGGGATAGGATTACAGATCGGGTTATGATTTGGGTTCATGCTAATTTTTGGGTTAGGATTAGGGTTAGGGTTATGCTTAGGCTTAGCGTTAGAGTGAAACGGTTAGTGTGTTAGGGTTAGTGTTACTAGTTTAGTGTTATGATTAAGGTTAGGGTTAGGGTTAGGTTTATGGATAGTGTCCTTTTTCGGATTATGGTTTGGGATTAAATTAGTGTTAGTGTTAGGGTTAGGGTTCGGCTTATCTTTAGAGTGCAATGGTTCTGTTGTTATGGTTAGGGTGAGAGGTTTAGTGTGATCATTAGTTTTAGGTTTAGGTTTAGTGATAGGATCACAGTTTGCATAAGGTTAGGGTTGGAGTTAAAGTTTGGGGTAGGCTTATGGTTAGGTTTAGTGTTAGTGTGTAAGGGTTAGTCGGATGGGGATAGATTTATTTGTTTAGTGTTATGTTAAAGATTCGGGTTAGGTTTAGCAATAGGATTACAATTCGGGTTATGGTTAGGGTTCTAGTTAGGGTTCAGGTTAAGATTAGTGTTAGTGTTAGGATTACGATTAGGCTTAGCGTTAGTGTTTAATTGCTAGTGTGTTAGGGTTAGGGTTAGTTTCTTAGTGTTATGGTTAGGGTTAGGATAAGTTTAATGGATAGAGTCATTGTTCATGTTATGGTTACGGATTGAATTAGGGTTAGTTTTAGGGTTAGGGTTAAGTTTAGCGTTAGTAATTAATTGCTAGTGTATTAGGATTAGATTTTTAGTGTTATGGTTAGGGTTAGGATAAGTTTTATGGATAGAGTCATTGTTCGGGTTATGGGTAGCAATTGAGTTAGGGTTAGTGTTAGGGTAAGGGTTAGGGTTAGGGTTAGGCTTATCTTTAGAGTGCAATTGTTCTTGTGTTATGGTTAGCATTAGGGGTTCAGTTTGCTGGTAAGTTTACGTTTAGGTTTAGTGATAGGATCATGGTTGGTGTAAGGTTAGGTTTGGAGTCAAAACTTGGGGTAGGCTTATGGTTAGGTTTAGGGTTAGTGTGTAAGGGTTAGTCGGATGGGGATAGATTTATTTGTTTAGTGTTATGTTTATGGTTTGGGTTAGATTTAGGGACAGGATTACAGTTCGTGTTATGGTTAGGTTTCTAGTTAGGGTTCAGGTTAAGATTAGGGTTAGGGTTAGGTTTAGGGTTAGGCTTTTCGTTAGCGTGTAATTGTCAATGCCTTAGGGTTAGATTTAGGTTTTTAGTGTTATGGTTAGGGTTAAGATAAGTTTTATGGATAGAGTCATTTTTCAGGTTATGGTTAGGGAATAAATTGGGGTTAGTGTTATGGTTAGGGTTACGGTAAGGGTTAGGCTTATCTTTAGAGTGCAATGGTTCTTGTGCTAGGTTAGAATTAGGATTTTAGTATGATGGTAGGTTTAGGTTTAGGTTTAGTGATAGGGTTACAGTTCGGGCTAAAGTTAGGCTTGGCAGTAATTTAGGGTTAGGGTTAGGGTTAGTCGGTTGGGTATAGTTTTTTTTTTTTTTTTTTTAGTGTTAATGTTGAGGTTAGTGACAGTTTTAGGGATAGCCTTACAATTCGGGCTATTGTTAGGCTTCGTGCTGTGTTTCAGGTTAGGATTAGGGTTAGGGTTAGGGTTAGGGTTAGACTTCTCGTCAAATTGAAAGTGTTAGTGTGTTATAGTTAGGGTTAGTAGTTTAGTGTTATGCTTACTGTTAGGGTTAGGTTTACTGATAGGGTCATGGATCTAGTCAGGGTTAGGGTTAAATATAGGGTTAGGGTTAGGGTTAGTTTTAAGCTTATATGTAGAGTGCAATGGATACTGTGTTATGGTTAGGTTGAGGGGTTTAGTGTGATCATTATATTTAGGTTAAGTTTAGGTTTACTGATAGGATCACGCTTTGTGTAACATTAGGGTTGGAGTTATAGTTTGGGGTAGGCTTATTGTTAGGTTTACAGTTAGTGTGTAAGGTATGGCTGGGGATAGGCTTATTTGTTTAGTGTTATGGTTGAGGTTAGGCTTAGGATTATGGATAGCTTTACAATTCAGGCTATTGTTAGGTTTCGTGCTAGGTTTCAGGTTAGGATTAGGGTTAGGGTTATGTTTAAGGTTAGGCTTAGCGTTAAATTGAAATGGTTTGTGTGTTAGGGTTAGGGTCAGGAGTTTAGTGTGATCGTTAGGTTTAGGTTTAGGTTTAGTGATAGGGTCACAGTTTGGGTAAGGTTAGGGTTTTAGTTGAAATTAGGAGTGGGTTTAGGATTAGGGGTAGGGTTATTGTGTAAGGTTTAGTCAGTTGGGGATAGGTTTATTTGTTTAGTGTTATGCTTTAGGTTAGGGTTATGTTTAGGGATAGGGTTATGTTTCGGGTTATGGTTAGAGTTCTAGTAAGAGATAGGATTAAGGTTAGGGTTAAGGTTGGGTTTAGAGTTAATGTTATGGTTAGGCTTAGCATTAGAGTGTAAGGGTTAGGGTTAGTTGTTTAGTGTTGGGGTTAGGGTTAGGGTTAGGCTTTGGAATAAGATCACAATTCTAGTTATGGTTAGGTTTCGATTTAGGGTTAGGGTTAGTGTAGGTTTAGGGCTAGCCTTAGCATTAGTGTGCAAGGAATACTGTGTTAGGTGTAGGGTTGGTGGTTTAATGTTATGGTTAGTGTTAGGGTTAGGTTTAGGGATAGGGTCACAGTTCGGATTAAGTTTAGTGTTCCAGTTAGGCTTAGAGTTAGGCTTAGGCTTAGGCTTAGGCTTAGGCTTAGGCTTAGGGTTAGGCTTTGGCTTAGGGTTAGTGTTTAAGAGTTAGTCTGTTATTCCTAGGTTTAGAGGTTTAGTGTTATGGTTACATTTAGGGTTAGGCTTTTGGATAGAGTCACTGCTCAGATTATGGTTTGTGTTTGAGTTAGGGTTAGGGTTATGTTTAGGCTTAGGCTTTTGGTTAGTGTGTAAGGGATAGTCAGTAAGGGCTAGATTTAGGGCTTTAGTGTTATCATTAGGTTTACGGTGACATTTAGCGATAGAGTTATGGTTTGTGTTATGTTTAGGGTTTGATTTAAGGTTAGAATTAGGCTTAGGGTTAGGCTCATTTTTAGAGTGCAATGGTTAGTGTGTTATGGTTAGGGTCAGGGGTTTAATGTTATGGTTAGGTGTAGGTTTAGGATTAGTAATAGGGTCAAAGTTTGGGTTAAGGTTACGGTGAGGGTTAGGGTTAGGGTTATGGTTAGTGTGTAACGATTAGTCAGTTGGGTATAGGTTTATTTGTTTAGTGTTATGGTTAAGGTTAGGGTTAGGTTTAGGGATATGGTTACCATTCCGGTTATGGTTAGGTTTTGTGCTAGGTTTCAGGTTAGGATTAGGGTTAGGGTTAGCGTTTGGGTTAGGGTTAGACTTAATGTGAAAGGGTTAGTGTGTTAGGGTTAGGGTTAGTAGTTTAATGTTACGGTTAGGGTTAGGGTTAGGGATAGGTTAGAGTTACGGTTCAGGTCATGGTTAGGTTTTGAGTTAGGGTAAGGTTTAGGATTAGGGTTAGGTTTAGGATTAGGGTGTAAGTATTATTGTGTTAGGGATAGGGTTAGGTTTAAAGTTAGGGTTAGGGTTAGGCTTAGGGATATGATCACAGTACGTGTTATGTTTAGGGTTGGAGTTTGGGTAATTGTTAGGGCTTTTGTTATTGTGTAAGGGTTAGTCTGTTAGGGCTAATTTTAGAGGTTTAGTGCTATGGTTAGTGATAGAATTAAGTTTAGGGATATTTTACGGTTTTCTTTAGGGTTAGGGATTAGTTAGGCTTAGCTTTAGGGTTAGGGTCAAGGTTAGGATTAGGCTTAGGTTTATTGTGTATGGATTAGTCCGTTAGGGTTAAGCTTAAGGGATTCATGTTACGGTTAGAGTTAGGGTTGGTTTTAGGGATAGAGTCACAGTTCTGGTTAGGGTTAAGGTTTGAGTTAGCCTTAGGGTTTGTGTTAAGGATAGCGATAGCCTTATCATTATTAGTTATTGTGTTAGGGTTAGGGTTAGGGATTTATTGTTACGGATAGAGCTAGGTTTAGCTTTAGGGATATGGTCAATTTTCGGATTATGGTTAGGTTTTCAGCAGCAACCCAGAACATGTCTCTTTATGAACTTTATGTTGTATGCAGGTGACCCATCCCAGGATGAGTGAAGCACTCATCCCGTAGTCCCAGAATTGGGCCCTGAATCAAAATTTCTAGTATCCTGTCCCATGACTACATGAAAAGTGAGTGGATATCTATACACAAACCATAACATCTTCTAAAGGAGACAAAAGCAAGTTCCATTTGATAACTTTCTTTTGAAAATTGCATGAAGAGGAAAAGTTTTCCTAAAGCAAAGAGACAGCAGTGATTTTGTTAGTGATAGTGTAATGTTTGTCATAATAGCCCTCCACTCTCTTGTGTACCTCATGTCAGCCTCGAAGGTTTTCAAAGGTAAGCATGGGTTAATTTGTTTATTTTTCTCTGTATTTTATATTCTTTGTTATTATGCATCATATTACAATATTTTAATTATTTTTATAATGATATTTTGGGGTTGTGAAATGAGTCATCTGTTTTTCCATTGCTGTTCTTTATGGGAAAATTAATTTTGATATATAAGTGCTTAGGTTACAAGTGTGATTTTTCAGATGAATTATGCTCACAAACATATATATGAGATAGATAGAAAGACAGACAGACAGATAGATAGTATATAGCTAGATATGGATGTGATATTTAAAAAGAACAATGAAATATGTTGAAATATACTGTGATATATTTTCAAAACACTGAGGTCCTATGTGCTTCACATATTTTACATTATTTATTTCTGCCAGTAATCCTATGAAATGGATACAATTTATATATATATATATATATATATATATGGAAACTATAAGGGATCCCTAAGTGTTTGCAGCCAACTTGGGCCACATAGTATGTATAGGACCAGTTTAAACTGCACAGTGAGTGCCTGACTGGCAAGTGCAAGGACCTGTGTTCGATCCACGGTTCCACAATAAATAAACAAATAAATAAATAAATAAATAAATAAACTTCATAGTGAAAACTTGTCTCAAAAAGAAATAACTAATAAAATCACATATCTAATATTTTCAGAAATCAGGAGGATCAGTACCAGTCTCAACTGCACAGTGAGACCATGTGTGTGTGTGTGAGCACACGCGCACACACACACACACACACACATACACACACACTCACAAACCTAATGTTGCATGCCTCAATTTATTCTCATGCTCTTCTTGTTCCACCATGTTTCAAAGTCAAATGTGCTTGGAACAGATGATTGAAGATAGGTGAAGCTGAAATAAAGCATTCAAAAGTCTCTTCGAATCTGAAGTATTTCATTCAAAAGTCTCTTCGAATCTGAAGTATTTATGCAGCCTCATGAATTTCCATGAAGTGCAATTGATGTTGGGTAGAACGACACTTGGTGTCACTGCCAAAAAATGAAGGTTGCTTTTGCAGTAAAGACATTTAAGTGCCTTTTATATTTATTAAACCGATTTTTTTTCATTTTAAGGGCTCCAGAAAAGTTCAGCATCATACATATACCTATTAAAATTGTCTTTAGGCTATGAAGCTGTAATCAAGGTGAAGGAGGATGAGACATCCAAGGAAGTGTTTACTTGCTAAGTGTGCTTTTTTCAGATTATAGTATATTGCTACTAAACCTTCCGATGTATGTCAGGAGCCAGCTAATTATAGTCTTATGAAACTGCATTTATAACCCACAGCTTGTTTTTGTAAAGAATTTTGAATGAAATACAAAAATAAACGTAGGTTTATACATCGTCTTTTTTTCCATGCTACAGTGGAAGTGTTGGGTAGTGGGAACAGAGACTATGCCTTGAAAATTTTAAAATATGTACTCTACAGAAAATGGTTAATCTTTAGATTACAGGAACAAAATGTTTTCTACAGATCTCAGCAGTACTGCCTCCTGAGGACATGCTCATGAGAATCAATCTTTTCAGTGGTTTTGAGACATGTGATTTGTATTTGATTAGCAAGACTGTTAATTGCTTTAGTTTGCCTAGTAAGCTCTTTGTTGAGGAGCATTAGGTCATTTTTATAAGACAGAGAAAACTTTACTAACATTTAATCTGTTCTTAAAACTTTCATCTGAGTGAAAAGACTAGTTATGCAAAGATATTTTTTACTATTGTACTCTCAAAGTACAATGAAACAGTGTGGTCACACATTCTAATTTAAATCTAAAATTTCCCCAATATTCTTTTTTTGCCTGTTTTCCTCAATATTCTGAAAAAGTTACTCTAAAACATAGATGCATGTTCATCTAGATGTTTAGCACACTCACTAAAATTTTAGCACAGGGCATTTTGCCCTAAAGAATGTTATACCCTCCTTGTCCTTTATATTGTTTGCTTGTAATGAAACAAATCCAACTTAATTTCAAAGAATTGGTATAGGCTTGTCACAGTAAGGAATTTAAAAATGAAGAATTCAGAAATACTGTATGTCCTTTTTCACTTATAGTAAGGATCTATAGGTTCTACAGGGTCTTACTATGTAGATCAGACTTGTAATGAGTCAACGATGCTCAGCCTCCCAAGATCTGGGATTACAAGTGTGTGCCACCATACCAAGTCCCAACCCCTGTATCAACATGTCTCGGCTATGGGGCTGGCACAGCACCTTGGGGATTGAACCTTGCCAATGTATCTGTTCTATGTCTTTTAATTTGATTGAGTTTTGCTAATTATATTTATAATAAAATGAAAATGCAGTGAGATTTTCATCCCTTTGGTGAAATTGCTTATAATTCTGTTTTTCTTTTAATTTTATCAATTTTAATGAGAAAAATAGCAATGAGACAATTTCAAAAGAGGTTATTAGGACAGTTACAATGGTTAATATATTGTATTTTGTTATCTTCATAGTAGTTGTTTATTGTAAAAAATGCAGACATAAATTTTTAAACACTATTAGTACAAATCATTTTTCTCATTGAACTAAGAAAAAGTATATATATATATATATATATATATATATATATATATATATATATTTCCATACTCCATAATAGTAGTAGGTTATCAGCAGAACTGCTTATGTCAGAAGCTGTTGATTTGAGCATTTTACAGCTCAGCATATTAATATGGCTATACTTTTTATACCTCACGATTATACTTTTCTGCTGGATGGTTAAGGCCATGATAAAACAAGACCTATGTAACAAAATATGTAACTATTGTATATGGAAGTCAGTCAGATCCCCTCAGGATTTACCTTGAAACCATGTACAGTGTTTTGTGGAACTTTTGTCAGTGTCAGCCATCGGAATGAATCATGAACGTAATTCTTTGTTCATCTCAAGGTGTACGTTTCATTTTTTTTAGATGTAACTTTAGGGGGCCAGGGAGAGAGATCCGTGGCACAAGTGCCTGCCTGGCAAGTGCAAGGTCATGAGTTTGAACCCTGGTCCCACCAAAAAAAAAAATAATAAAATAAATAAAATAAAATATAACTTTAGAATTTGCTCCTGTGGATGGATGTAGCAGGTTAATGTTTACCATACTTTGTTAGCTATGTACTTGAAAATACTGTTATTACTAACTCTACTAATTCAGCTAGGGTGTAATATATGCCTTAATCACTTTCTCTGTGTATATGATAACACTGTGATTGTATAGGATCATAATAAACACCACAGCCCAGAGAATTGGATGTTGAGTCAAATAATAACCTTCCCTCCTTTGCAAATTAGAATGGTAGGTCCTTAGGAGAAGCTATAAAGAACAATTCATTTGTAGAAAACAACTCTGAGAAAAAATATATCTTTTAGGCAAGCCTCCATACTAGTGATAAAATATCTTCCACAACAAATCCAGAAGCATCAACATACTAAACAAAATAAAAAAACAAAAACAAAAACTCAAGACTCAGAAACAAAATGGAACCTGATATTCACAGCCCATCCAGCAGAAGCCAAGATCACAGTGAGTAACATGAAATTGAAAGTCAAACACTCAACCTTTCAGAAGTTACAGAAAGATAAATACAAGTAAAAAAGGCTATTGAAGAAATAATGCATAACGTACAGAAATAAATGATGCTTAAAACTAAAGTATTTGAAATATATAAATAAAAGAAGAGATGACTTTAGGAAAATGATGAAAACAAAAAAAATTCAGAAATATGAAAGAAATGAAAGCCATAAAACTTATATAACAAAATTCCAAGACATTATAATCTCCATTTAAAGTATACGCAACAGATTAAATGAAACAGATGATAGAATTTTAGATCTTGAAATTATAAATGCAGGTAGTGATCATGAAAAGAAAGATATCTTAGAAATAGCAAAGGACCATGAAAACACAATTCAACAGCAACAAAGTGATAAGAGCAGAATAGCACAAAATTAAATGATTCACTAAGAAAGCCAAAGATAGTACAAGTACTACTAAAAAAAAAAATTCTTCACAGGAGTACATGCAGAAAACATCCCAAGTATGAATAAAGAATTTGGCAAACAAATAAGTGAAAAATATACAACTACAAACATCCCTGACCAAATAAAACTATATCAAGTTATAAAATCATCAAAATTTCCAAACTTTAGCACAAGCAGAGAATGATAAAAGATGTCAGTGAGAAAAAACAGACGACCTGTAAAGGAAAGCCCATCAGATCAATGGCAAACTTCTCAATACAAACCACAGATCACAACATCTTAATGTGGGGTTGGGGAGATAGCTCAGTAGAATAAGTGCTTGTCTGGCAAACTTAAGGTCCTGAGTTCAATCCCAGTTCTAAAAAAAAGCAGCTTAATGTGGGGTACTTCTAGTCTTGAAAGAAAAAAGTCTTCCAACACATATTGATATATTCTGCAAAATTATCTTTCATATTAGAGAAATGGCACACTTCTCTGACAGGAAAAAAATGGAAAAAATTTATGACCACCAAAGCAACTGTACAAAAATTACTAAAATATATGCTAGATGAGATAATATTGAGCACAATACAAAAACAACATGAGAAAGAAATAACCAGGCAGGGCAAGCAATTAAATAGTGAAGGAAAGCAGAGAGCCCACAATAGGAAAATAAGGCAATATATATGAGTTATAACCATTAATATGCATGGTTTCAGTTCATGAACCAAAAGAAACAGAATGGAAGTATGGGTCAAGAAACAAGATCAAAACATGTCCTATATACAAGAAACACAGTTGTTGATCCTGGTTCACATATACTGTGCCAGTTCTGCCCACAGGGCATGCTGAGTCAGGGAACAAGTCTGGCTGTAGTGGCACATGCCTGGAATCCCAGCACTGGAAAGGCTCAAAACAGGAGGATCACAAGAAGTCCAAGTTGTGTACTCAGACCCTGTACAAAAATACATAAATGAAAAAAACATTAACTATGAAAGAAATTTATGGACTAAACATCAAAGGATGGAAAACAATACATCATGTGAGATGAATGAACAAAACAGCTAGAGTAATAATTCTGTTGGCAGACAATGGGACCTTCAAACCAAGAATGCTCAAAAGAGATTAAGAACTTCACTACAGACCTTTTAGGGAGGAATTTTGTAATGAGTATATAACAAAAGTACATACTCATCAAATACGTGAACTATGAACTACATAAGACAATTACTGATAGACATGAAAACTCAAATAAACAGTAACACAATTATAATAAAGACCTTAACTACACCGATGTCATAAAGACATAGGTCTACTAGAGGAAAATATCAGTAAAGAAATAAGACAACTGAATGAAATCTGTGAGCAAATGGACTCAGTAGATATTTTCATTGTTCCACCCAACAACATCAAAATACACATTCCTTTCAGCTATATATAGGATATTATCTAAACAGAAACATATACTATCCCATAAAGTATGCTTATATGAATGGAAAGAACCTGAAATTATCCCATGCTTACTATCTGACAATATGCAATGAAATTAGAAATAAATAGCATAAGAAACTTCAGAAGCTCAAAAAACATTTGGAAATTGAATAACACCCTCCTGAACAACCAGTTCATCACAGACTAAATTAAACAATATCTAAAACAAAATGAAAAAGTAGATACAACATGGTGAAACTTATGGGACACAATGAAAAAATTCCTAAGAGGAAAATTTATACTGGTGCATTCTCAAATTAGGAAAACAGAACAAAAACAAATAAACAACCTAATATACCACAAGCTTCCAAAAAAAGGAGAGGAAGACAACCTCAAAACCCACATAAGATAGGGAATTATAAAGACTGGAGGAGAAATTAACTATTGAGACAGAAAGCAATAATAAAATTAATGTATCAAAAGAGGTATTTCTTTGAGTTAATAAATACAGTTGATAAAAAAAATTAGCCATTCTTATCAATAAAGGAAATAATGGACGCTGATTCATGCAGTGAGGTATGAAAAAGCTAAAATCACTACAGATCCTGTGGAAATTCAGAAGATTATCAATACATACTTTGAAAATCTTTACTCTCATAGGGTAGAAAACTCTCATAGGGTAGAATATTGACAGTATTCCTAGATATAAATGTATTTTAAAAGTTAAATCAAGAAGAAATAAAAATTATGAATAACCCAGTATCAGTTAATGAGATTAAAAATGTAATTTAAAACATACGAACAAAGAAAACCTCAGGTCCTTATGGATTTACTGCTAAATTTTAATAGAAGTTTAGATAACATTTAATGCAAGCACACCTCAAACTCTTTAATGAAACTGAAAGCTAAAAAACAAAACAAAACAAAACAAACAAACAAACAAAAAACCTCACTACACATTGCTAAAAATGCAATGTTTCCCAATGCCAAAACCAGAGAACGATCCAAACATAAAAGACAAATACAGGCCAATCTCCCCCATGAACATAGATGCAAAAATCTTCAATAAGATGCTATCAAATACAATGCAACACATCTTTAAAAAAGATAAACAGCTGGAACAACTGTCATTCTTCTCAGAAGTACAGGGCTGGTGAATATACACGAATCAACAGATCCAAAGAAAAAACTCACTTGATCATCACTATAGATGTAGAAATGATTTTGACAATGTCCAACTTTCATTCACAATGAAAAAATAAAGCCTACAGGAAAACAAAATAGCCCTTAAATCAATCTGATAGAAGACATCTATGACAAAACAACAGCAAATATCATACTTAAGGTTAAAAAAACAAAGTTTTCATTCTAAACTCAAAAACAGGACAAGAATGTCTACTTTCATCACATATATAATATAGTTCTAGAAACATTGGTTAGTGCTATTAAATAAGACATAGAAATATAAGAAATAGGAAAATGAATAGAGGAAGGTAAAATTATCATTATTCGCAGGTGACACAATACTTCAAATAGAAGACCCCAAAAACTCTACTAAAGACCTCAAAATTTAATAACCAAGTTCTGTTGCTTAACTGGATACAAAGTCAACACCCAAAAATCATCAAGTATCCTGTACACAACCAACAATTTCTCTGAACAAGAAATTAGGCAAACCACACTCTTAAAAAGAGCAGCCAAAAAAATATGAAACACATAGGAAGAAAGCAAAAGATCTACCCTTTGAAAGTTATACAGATTTAATGGAATCCAAATCAAACTATCAAAAGTATACCACACAGAACTAGAGAAAATATCCCTAAAATTCATTTGGATCCAGAAGAGACCTATAATAGCAAAAACAACTGTGGTCAATAAAGGCAGGGTAGGAAGCATAACCATCCTGGATTTCAAATTTCCTTATAAAGCTACTGTGAGAAAATGGCACAGTGGTGACAAAAACATGACCTGAAGATTAAGGGAACAGAATAGGAGGTATGGACACAATTGAAAACACACTCAGCTTTCTTATCTTTGACAAAATAGTCGAACTTGTTCACTTGAAGAAAGGTATCCGTTTAAATAAATTTTGCTGGAAAAATTGGCTTTCTGCATGCTGAGTACTCAAACTACACCCATGTCTAATACCACTCACTAAGGTCAAAATGAATCAAAGATTGAATATTAAAACAAAGAAAATGAATCTGCTCACAGAGAAAGTAGATAAGAATCTTGAAAACATGGAGTAAAGAGAAACTATGAACAAAAGCCAAAATGTCTAGGAAATATTTCAAAGAACCAACAACAGGGATCTCATCTTACTTAGAAACTTTTGAACATTAAAAAAAATCAAGAAAAGAAGCCCCACAAAATGGGAAAACATTTTAGTTAACAATACTTTACAAAAAGAATTTATATCCAGAGTATATAAGGCTTTGAAAAAAGTTGAACTCCGCCATTTAAAGACTCAGTCTAAAAATGGGCATCTGAGATCAATATAAATTTCTCAAATGAAGAAATATTAATACCACATTAATATATGAAAAAATGGTCATTATCACTGGCATTTGAGATATGAAGTGTAAAACAACATAGATTCAAACTCACTCCAAAAAAGATGACTACCATCAAGAAATTAACTAATAACAAATGCTGGTCTGGCTGTTGGGAAAAGTAAAACTCCGCTATTGGTGGGAGTTTAGAGTGTGTGCATGCTGTGGTAATCAGTGTGGAGATTAATCAAGAAACTAAAATTGGAAGTCACATTTGAAACAGCTATTCCCCTTTTGTGTGTTTTCCCAGAAGTATTAAAAACATAATACCACAGCAATGCATTGGCACCCATGTATATAGCAGTGCAATTTGTCATAGCTGAATCTTGGAAATAATCCAAATGCCCATTATCTGAGGAATGCATAAAAAGTTGTGTTATGTTTACACATTGGGATATTACTCAGCCATAAACAAGGATAAATTCAAGACTATTATTTATAAATGCATGCAACTTGAGAACATACAAATGGAAATAAATCAGTCCTGAATGTAGAAGCAACATATTGTCTCTGTAGTATAAGAAGGTACAAGAGTGAATAAGTGCTACACTGTACAATAGATATTGGTAAATGGGAAGCAGCTTTTCAAATAAAGGAGAAGGTAGGATGGAGAAAGGAGAAAAGAAAACAAAAAAGAAAAAAGTAATTAATTGAAAAAACATTTTGGGACTTACATGATTTGATCAATTTTTCATGCCTATATCTTATAATCTGAGCAACTACTTTGAAGATAACAGGAAGCAATGTAGTAACCGTTATTACTCTATGGGAAGCTGCCATGAGTACACCCTTCTGAGGAAAAAACAAATGGCGATTAAGTATATGAGAAAAATGTTCAACAGCTGTAGTCATTTGAGAAATTCAAATTAAAACAACCCTGAGATTCTGTCTCATCCCAGGAAGAATGGATATCATAAAGAAATCAACTAATAACAAATACTGAAAGAGGCTGGGAGGGTAAAGGAACCCTTCTTCACTACCAGTGGGAATGCAGATTGATACTTCTGTGGAAATCAGTGTGGAGATTTGTCTAGGATTTGAGCAGTACAATACTACTATTAAATACCTATCATCTTGTTTTTTTTAAAAAAATTGTGTACTGTTTATAATGCTTTATTATTTTTTTATCCCATTTAAAATAAAAAATGAAGTTTGTAACATTGCTTTTCATGATTTTTCTCATGAAAACAGAAAAAAAAAGTCTTCCATGTTTTATCTCCAGAAATCAATGAAGTCAAAGAAGATATTTAATTTTCAGATCAGAAAGGAGAAAATATATACATTCATTTTTCTTCTTCCTCTCTCTCTCTCTCTCTCTCTCTCTCTCTCTCTCTCTCTCTCT
>PVJA010028174.1:0-27872 GCA_004027025.1 Myocastor coypus
GCTCGTCTCCCAGCGGTGCGGTTTCGATGTTGGAATAATTTCTTAGGGGGATTTCCTCAAATATGTTGAAGTCCTTGCATCAAATCATCAGGAACTCAGTATATAGCTACCTGCCTTTTATACATTTTTAGATGGACCAGTGAGTTTTGATGATGTCATGGCTTCTATCTACATGTCCCACCTAAAGCCTTATGCACTCGTGGGTGGGCCTCTGGGAAGTGATTGGATCATGGGGCCAAGGTACTTGTCGGTAGATTGGTCCACTGATGAGTTTATTGCAAAATGTGATTTGGGAAATAAAGAATCTCACTGGAGGCTCACTGGGGGCATGTCTCAGGAGGATCTACTCCTTCCCTTCCCCTTCAATCACTCTCTGTGTGCCACCTCCCAATGTTGTTAGCAAACCCCCTCCACCGGACGCCTCTGCAGGCTGCCTTGCCTTCAAGCCAGCAGATGACAGACTGAAGCCAGAGTAAACTTGCCCTCTTTTTCGCTCATGGGTGTCAGGTATCGTGACCGGGTGATGAAGAACATAATCAAGACAGATGGCACCAACATGGGCTCTTCATTGTAAATTTCCCACCCACCAGGCACAAATAATTTTAAAATCCACTTCTGATCATTAGATCTATTTTTGCTCTAGGGGGTTCCATATGGCAACTGTCTAATGCTATCATGCTTTCCTCCTTTCTTAGCCATAGATTTCTATGAAGAAGAACTTTCAGTCATTAACTATTTAGTTACCTTGCTATGCAAGAAAGGGAGGTTAAGGAATTTTTCATGGTGCTGTTTAATAAGCAGCTGTTGGCTGTCAGGAATTGTGATAGGTGCTGGGTAAATACAGCACTCCAATCCATAGCTAGTGCTGGAAATCTTATGGCGCAGGGTAAATAAACCATTACTGTATGATGCCAGATAGAAAACATGGGGTTCTGTAAGAGTAGTTCTCCTCCCATGGGGGTTATTTGCTGTCTTATTTATAGTTTCCATCTACTTTCTATTGCGTATGGATTCCCCAGGGCTGCGATCAAATATACCACCGATTAGATGGCTTCAACAACAGCAAAACGGAGACTGGGAGTCTAGGGCCAGGGCATTTGCAGACCTGATTGCTGGAGGCCTCTCTCACCAGCTTCCCCGTACTCATCTGTTGGCTGTGGCTGCCAGGTCCAAATCTCCTTCCCCATGTGGACACCAGGTAAAACTGCACTAGGGTCCACACGTAGGTAGGACCTTAGGGGACCGTGCCCACAGCTCCGCAATCACACTTGCCACACTGCACTGCACTTAGGACTTCCTTGTGCCAGTTTGGAAGAGGGGATACAACTCAGCTCATGATATATCAAGGGGTTCCCTCCCTTATTGGACTGCAGGTTACTTTAAAGACCATGAGCCTCTTGTCATATCCTTCCCTTCCTTAGTACACCTAACCCACCCAGTTCTAGTAAGTTTCTGGAAAGAGGCTTTTAAAAAAATGTATTTAGTACTGATATATATGATAGATATCATGATGAATACAATTTTTTGTGCATCTTACATAAGAGATAAGTTATCCTGGGTCTACAGGGTCTCACTGTACAGATCGGCCATGTAGTGATCTTCCTGTTTTCAGCCTCTCAAGCTATGGGATTTTAGAGGTGTGTCACCATGCCCAGTCTCAATCAGTGGCTTAGCATGACACAGGGGTAAGGCCGGCACGGCATGCTGGGGGCTGAACATGGGTCTCTGTATCTGTGTAAGCAGGTACATTAATCCACTGAGCTATCTAGCTGGTTTTTAGAAAAGAGGTTTTTAGAAAAGTAAATTAGTAGGTAACAATCATTAAAAGGTAGTGTGTACAAGAAAATGATAACAGCTATTCTTGAGTATGTATAATGGACCAGGCTAAGGAGTGGGTAGCTTTTGTTTTGCTTATGTATTTTGTTACAGTGATTAGATTTTATTAATTCATTTCACCAAGTGGTTTCTCCAAGATTCCTCATCTTAATGCAAGATATCTTCCTTTTTGTTGCTACTTTCGAATAAAATTTCAAATTTCAGTGAACTAAATAGTAAGCACGATAGGTTAGAGGATATTCAAAATGTAGTTTATCTCTTATGCAAGATGCACATAAAATTGTACCATGCCTCATATGTGTTTATATATGTACATATATGTATAATATTTTATTTATTTATTTGGTATAGTTGCAACTCAGATTCATAGTGATCCACCTGTCTCAGCCTCCCTACTGTTGGGATTACAGATGTATGCCACCATGCCCAGTTTTGGGGCTGGCATAGTGTGCCTGGAGTTCCATGGCCAGCACAGTATGCAGTACTGGGGATCGAACTTGGGTCCTTCCACTTGCCAAGCAGGCTCTTAGACCACCTAGCTATCTCCCCAGACCCACTATGTTGTTTTTAATTAAATGAAATTATTATGTAAGCCTCTTTTTTTTTTTTTTTTTTTTGTCTTTTTGAGACAGGGTCTCGCTATGCAGTTGAGGCTAGTCCTGAGCTCACTTTTGTAGCCCAGGCTGGTCTTGAACTCGCACCAATCCTCCTGCCTCAGCCTCCCGAGTGCTGGGATTACAGGCGTGAGCCACCACACCCGGCTATGTAAGCCTCTTATCACATGTTGAAAATAGTAAATGTTCAGTAAACATAAATACCATCATACTGACACTGTCAAGAGTCAATATTCTTAAAAATATTATCCAGAGTGTGGGAGTGAGTGAAGAAGGAATAGCTTAGGCATGATCATCATGTGCTAAAAGTGTGTACAAATTTGGTGTTGGATCCGCATGCACTGATTATTTTACCTTCTTTCTACTCCAGTAGGTGTTTGAAATTTTATTGAAAAGGGAAAAGTCTTAGTGAGAAGAAGAAGATGTGTTGTCTTATTTCCTTGTGAGGATGGCAGCTGCTTTTATAGCACCAACGTTGCTTCCTTCTTTAAATGTGAGCAGTTTGAGAAGCAAGAGAGGCTACCTTGTTTGGGCTTTCACAATAAATAAATACCAGGCATGGGACTGTAATACCTAGCTCAGGATCTTATCATATTTTTTTCTGCCCATGATATATAAGAAAGAATTTTATTGTATTTTTTTTTAAAGGAATAACAATTTTATTTCTTTATTTTTAATGTATGTGGCTGTTATAGGGTCTCATTACGCAGCTCAGGCTCCTAGTGGTCCTCCTGCTTTTCTCCTCCCCAGCCCTGGGATTACAGGCATGTGCCGCTGTGCCTGAACTCTGTGGCCAACTCAGCGGACTAGAGGTGGGGGAGGGATGGGGTGGGGTGCGGTTGGGCTGGCACGGGATGTGGTGCCAGGGATAGAATCCTTGTGGTGCCAGGTATCGAACCATGGTCCCTGCGCTTGCCTAAGCTTACCTAAACAGGTGCTTTAGTCTGCTGAGCTATCTTTCTGGTCCAGGAAAACATTTCATAAGTGGTAGATCACCACAAAGGGTTTTCCGTTACCATAGCTTGGTAGAAGTAAGTGGAGTTGGGCATCCAAGTGCGCTCCGTTTCATTTGGCCTTGTTGCATGGTCCCAGGCTTCTAGTTATTCTGGGCCACAGCTTCCCAACCTAGAAAATCAAGGGTGCTTCGTGCGTGTTGGGGGCAGCACGTGGCCAGTCTGGTACCTTGTCGCTGAGATTGGACCTTGCTAGGTAGCTACAGCTGGGATTGCTGCCTCCCTGTGGTTCCTGAACATCGTTTATACTCAGTGATTTTTTTTTTTTTTTTTTTTTTTTTTTTTGAGGAGATTTGGGCTCAGCTGTAGAGGAAGGAGGACAGCGGGACGGCAGCGACGCATTAGGAACCCAGAGGCACAAGTCCCATTTGCAGGTTGCTTCCTGAATTCCCCTGTGCAGTAAGGGATACTGGACCCCCACCCCCAGCTCCAGGGACTTCCTTCTGTGCGGTCCTGAGTGCGGGTCTCTCCTGCGAGCGATGCTGCAGTTCTCCCCATTTGCTCCTTTCCCAAGGTGGCCTGATGCCATCTAATACATAAGTTAGAAAGCAAGCAAGCAAGCAAGCAAGAAAGAAAGAAAGAAAGAGAAGACAGAACCAAATACTGGTGTCGTGCACTCAGCTAAATCCATCCGCAGGTAAGAGAGTGAGTATATTTTTACATGAAACAGTAAAATGAAATTTCGAGATGGGTTATTTATAGACTTCAGTAGAACCACGCAGGAGAGTAAATGGCAACTTGTTATCATGAAACAGGACACTGGTAGCTTTGACTTCCCTGGGAATCTTCCGTTGCCATAATTTTTCTCTTTTTTCTGTTTTTTTCTGAAGCTAATTAAATTTTAACTAGATGCATGCTCTTGCTGCTCAACTTGGGGGAAACATATTTTAAATGTCTGCCAGGTCTGTCGCTGTTACTCGTAGAAATGAGTCTAATTTTAAGCCTCAAAATGCTGATCTGCTCAGGGGAATGTGGTACGTGTCACCCGGTGAGCAGGCCAGGGAAGCGCATGTATAAATAGTAGAACAGAAAATCTCAGAAGTTTCCTGGTGCATTAATACTGGAAGGCTTGATTTGAAAATTTGCCATTCAACTCTACCAAAGCGTTGGGGGGGAGGGGAAAACCACTTATCTTAAAGATTCATGACTCAAGCGCCCGATAGAATCTGCAGTTTCCATAGTGCTGGGCCCTAGATTTCCCTTTAATGTAATTAAGCCACAAGATTTATGAATACAACAGGCCAGAACTTGATCCGTGTTCATTTTCAATTACTGCAGTGAAAGGGCTCTATCCAGATGTCTCTATTTACAGCGTGCGGGCAGGCAGGACCAGGGGCCGAGGGGGGAAGGCCCTCAAATTGTCACACTTGTTAATTCTTCACAGAGGATACTCAGCTGAGGTCCTGGCTTTGACCCTGTGATAAAAGACTAGGGGCCTGGGGCAAGGGCATCAATGCTCCCGGGGACAACCTAGTGACCCACAGGGGTCACCCCCTCTGCTTTGTAGGTATTTGTGTAATAATGGGGTCCATTCCTTATTTTTATTTCAGTTACAGTTCTGGGGGCATTGAAGGAAAAAAAAAAAAAAAAACAAAACCCTGGTTTCGATGTGGATGTGAAAGACAAACATATATAATGAAGTATCAAGTGTCCCCTGGCAACAGTAACCATGATAAAATACTACAGGGGAAACGCAGAATGCAGTGACCCACATAATCGGGCCCATTTTGGGGGGCATTGTTTTATTTTTCTCTTGAAGGGTGTCGTGCCTTTTTCTTCTTCTGCGTCTTCTTTTCATCCTCCCAGGTCTGCAATCCTGTTTTGTTGGGATTATTGGAACACAAATGCCTTGTCTCTTGCTACAGTTACAGTCCCGGCTGGCCTTGGAGGAGGTTTCCAGCTACTGGATCCCACCTGCTAGGGCAGCCCAAGATCATTCTGTTTCATGCCCCTTATTTATTTATTTTTTTCTGTAAAAATTTTCTGTGCTTTTCAGGGCTATCCTACAGGTTTCCAAGACATGTGCGGCATGTGTTCTTACACGAATGTGGACATTTGCATTGAGGTATCATTTTAAAAGGAAACTCCCACACAAAAGGCTCAGAAAGAAGAGCCCAGCGGGGGACTCGGGCCCACTAATGAAATGTGCTGCCTCTGGTAAAAAGCCCCAAATCCTCCCCACACTTTTCCTTGGCGGCATGTGTCAAGCCCATCATTTTATTTTCTCAACTCCCAGCCCAGAGTCGTTACCTTGTGAGAAAGAATGAATTGGGATATGGCTTTTGTGGAACAGTAATTGGCTGTTATATTAACGTGGGGCTCAGGCAAATGGAATTGTTGGCCGATTCTCTTCCATTTCAGAATGTCCTTTCTTCAAAGTCCTGCAAATCTCTTTGATTAGCCCCTTTAAATCAATTTTGGGGTTTTCTTTTTTGAGTCATGACATTTACAGGGCTCAAATTCATTTCAGTGAATTTGAAGAGATTTGAATAGAACAAGAGATTGTCCAAAAAATAGAGCTTTTCCTGATTTGTTCCATTGTCACCATCCGGAGCAGCACCTCTTTTTTATTTTTTTTTTTACGAAATGACTTAATAATTCACCAGTAAATTTAGTCCAGCCCCATGCTTACTTACAAGTAAATTTATTCCACAGACTCCAGAGAGTGTATTTTGAATACGAATGCCATAATTTCTATCACATTATTTTAGTTTTCAGAAGAAGACTGTGCTAGGAGTACAGGGAAGGAGGAGAATGCTCAGGTATTTTGCAGGGAGTCATTTCTGTGAGAATGGTGTGACTTTGATAACATTAGCAATGAGTTTGTGTCTTTCTGCAGAGACCCTTGTGGGCGTCAGCTCGTCACCTTGTGCTTACCAGAGGGTATCAGAGCCCAGCAGTATTGTTTGGAACTCCTGTGTTGGAATGTTGAATAAGGCTTCTACAGGAATATGAAGTTTTTTCATAAGTTTTGTTTGCTTTTTGGACACTTATGGCTGGTTGATTATGTTGATGTAGTAAATTTTGTTTTTCGAAGACTTCTTAAATTTGTCCTTATTTGTTGTTGATTTTCTTTTGGCCTCCTTACTTCTCTTTTGGACTCTGCTTCTGCTTTCTGTCATTTCCTGAGCCCCCATGGGTCCTTCCCCTGGTTCTGTAACAAGCTGGGCCTCTGGACCCCTGGGACATCAATGGTGCAGTGCTAGTGCACTGTGATTAACTCGGGGTATTTTTGTAGGCCATTTATACAATGTAGTATAGAATTTTGCAAATATTTAGGCATGCGGGAAAAAGTTCCAAGCCTTTGCACTTCAATTCCTCTTTTGATGTGCATTCTGGAATGGAAAAAAAAAAAAAAAGAGCAGAATTAGTATTCCCTAGCTGGGAATTATTCAGAGCCCAGGATAACCCACATTTACAACCCATCTGTGATGTATACTATGCAGGAGAAACAAACACGAAGTGCTGGAACCCGTGTTTCAGAACTTTTTATTAGAAATACCCCGAAAAATTTAGTTATGTGGTAAAGAAGACAAAACAGATTCTAGAGGAAAATAGGATTTGGGTCCCCAGTGGGGACCAGGAGTGGAAATAACCCAAGGGCAGGAGTGAGCCAGCGCGTTTCATGAGGACTCGGCTGTAGCTGGGGAGGGCAAGCTCAGGTAGAGGCATGAACAGGCCTGGAGGGAGCACTAGGAAGCCCAGCCAGAGGACTCCAGGCAGGGACCACCGGGAAAGCCAGGGCCACTGAAGTCTTCATAACCATCAGTGGCATGGCCCATGCTGGGTCACACTGGAGTACAGGAGCAGCCTTGGGCGCTGAAGGACCTGTCATTGCCAAGGCTTCCTACTTCATCGCTAATCTCTGCTGCACCCTGACTTGGCCTCTAACCAACTTAAGCTGTGCACTTCCCACCTTGGACCCATGGTGGCCTTTCTCATATATAACTCTGCGTAGAAATTTCTATGTTGTCTTACAACCTTTTAGTGTCTCCCCAAGCCCCATGGGCTCTGACATAAGCTCCAACATCTTTGCAGGTTCTTAACATCCTTTACTCTCCACTGCTTCCTTTATAGTTTTTATCGGCTGCTAAATTCTGTCTCATCCCTATAACACTGTCTCTCTGAGCCTTTGTGTTCTCTTAATGAGCCGCCATCTTTCTTTTACTATTTTAAAGGGAAAAAAGAAACAATAAAAACAAAGGTATAACATTTCAAAAGAAGCTTATAGGATAATGGCAATGTTTAGTACGTTGTGCATTGTTATCTCCGAAGCAGTTGCCATCTTTCCATTGTGTGTGCAGCCCCTTAACCTCCCTTACTCCCCAAATGCTGGACCTATTTTGTTTAAAGGAGAGAAGGTTGATCTTGACTTGTGGTCTCGGTCTGGGGCTGACTGGCTCCAAGGCAGAACTGTCATGGTGGGAGGGCTTGGCAGAAGAAATCTGCTCACTTCCTGGCAGGCAGGAAGTGAAGAGAGCGAGGAAAAGCCAGAGGAAGAGGGCGGAGGCTGGGTGCTGGAACACATCTCTCCCACTCATATGCCCTGGGCCCTGTTGCCTCCTGCCAGCCCCGCCCCCAATCAGCGCCCTCACTGATGCACTTCTCAGTGGATTAATTCATTGGTGAGGGTGGTGGACTCCAGATTGAATCCCCATCCCCAATCCCCACCTCTACCACAGTTCCTTTGTGCTCGCCTGTTTAATTCTGTTTCCCTGATGGGTACTAAACTTCCTGACTTCTGCCAATTATAGATGTAAGAAAGCTGTGTGGCGTTGGTACCAATAGATAGATAAATTTAACCAAATATTGCCCAGAAAATGAGCTTCCTAAAAGATTTTTGCAGTATTATTTCTGATCTCTGTTTACCTCTTGCTTGCAGAGAACACATTGAGTGGCCAGCTGTATTCTGGGTCCAAGTACCTTGAGGTGCAGATGGAGCTGTTTGATCCCTGCAGGATGGTAACGAAGTGGCCTTGTGCCCACACCTAGGAAGAGCACAAGCCTGCTTTTGTCCAGCTTTGGTGGCCTTCTCTTTAGAAAGCAGGAGACTTGCACTAATGAATCGGTGCCTTCAGATATGTGAATTCCTTTTTCATTTGTGAAGATTGTTTTACAAAGCATAGTATTTTCCCAACTAGTGACAGGAAGATTTGGTTAGATAGTAACTCAGAAACACAGCAGGTCTTATGTGAATTCAAGTGTCATTCTTGAGTCACCTATGGAGGTCAGCAGGTATTCTAAGTAGCTCTTGGTCAGAAGGCAGAGAGCAAAGCAATTTTGCAAGAGACCTTTGTGAACAAAGTTGGGTTAGGCCAGAATTCCAGAGTTAATTGACAGATGTTCTTTTCCAGAATTGTTTCAGTGTTCACTGACGTTGGAATTCATGGCTTCAGACACTAAAGTCTCATAAAATGACACTGTTCATCTGTCCATCCAAAACTGAGCCATCCATTTATTCACCCATTTATCTAGTCACACATCATCTTCCCACCTACTCAACCATCAATCCAAATACTTTTTTTCTTGTCCCTCTCGGCCTCCATCCATTTGCTATCCACTATGTCTTACGTAAATATCTACCCATGTGCAGGTAAACATCTTATGTAATCTTTTAGTATTTGAGAGGATTGAAGAATAGGCAAATAGTTTCTCTTCTCAAAGTAACAGTCTCTTGGGTCACTAAGATTGGATCCTGGATGCAGGCAAGGACAAAGAAGGTTGAGGGTGCAGGATTGAGCACGAGTGCTGGGAAGCAGGTTGTGTTGGGGAACAGGAGGCAAGTGGGGTGTGCAGAGGACAGGATGGTGGCTAAGGCTGAAAGGGGCTTCGGGTAGAAGAGGAGCATTCCCAAGTGCCAGGCAGAGGAGTATGGAGAATCTTTGGTTTCTGAGAGGGAGGGTAGCGTGAAGGCCCATGCTCCACAGGAAGATCTGTCTGGGTCAGCTTGGAGGTGGGCTAGATGCGAGTATTGAGGGAAGAGGGACAGAGGCTGCTTGGCGGCACAGGTCTGCTCGGTGATGGATCACTGATAATACCCAGATGGTGGCCCAGCTAAGCGAAGGGCCTTTCTCAAGGAAACTATTTAGGAATTGCTCACCTTTCAGTGATAGGAGAATTTATGTTCAGTCTTGAATTTCTCCTAAACATTGGAGAGAGAGATCCATAGGTTCAGCTTGCTTCTGAGCTGGTACATCAAGTGACACATGAAGACTTCAGGGGAAGACAGGATTCCTCAAGTCTGGGTCTGAGAGTGAGGGAAGGGTGGGCTTCTTCTCTTACTAAAGTGACATTAGCATGAGAAGCCACCCTACTGTCCTTGAACATCGACCTGTAGTATCTTTTGTAAAATTGTTGTGAAAATAAATGTTTAACTCGGGAGAGACCTGGCTTTCACACACAATGCTCAAGGTAGAGAAGGCAAAACAGAGCCAAAGTATTCTAATTCAACTGTCAAGGTCATTGACTTGAAGGAAATTGGATAAAATTAGGCAAAGCATGAAGCCAAATGCCCTTTTCACCAAGTGGATGGTGTGTGTAAAGTTGTCAGGTCAGAGCCAATGTAGCTATGCACGTACTCCCCACAGCGAAATTTGTTCTGCTGCTTTCACGTATGGGGAATGTAGTACATACAAATGAACTCACTCTTTCACTGGGGCAGGATGTGGCACAGAGCTCTCATGCTTTCTCCACCTTACAGAGTGCCTTATTCCAGTGAACTGATTATTTCCACACTGCCTTGCTGAAAATAACCGCTCTGAATCTCTCAGAAATGTTGCATAGCAACAAGACCCTGGACCTCCATCATCGCAAAAAAAAAAAAAAAAAAAAAAAGCGTTTATTTCTTAATCTGTTGAACTTTGCTCATTCTGAATACATTTGGTCCTTTGCTTCATAGAATGTTCTTCTAGATTCACAGAGCTGTATCAGCTCTCCAGATTGACTAAAAGTCCCAGAGAATCACAACTCTTTTTGTTAAATCTACCTTGCTTTTATGTCAAATCCTGAATTATTTTATATAAACACCAATACCCTTGTGAATAACAAAATTTTAATGATAATAAGAACCAACAACCCAACAATCACACACACAGGCGCTCTGACCATGCACATCCCCAGGTGCACCACAGCTAGTAAGAAACGCTTTGGAAAAGGCCCAGGTTGCCTGAGGGATTCCCTGCAAGACGGCGTAGGCCCATTTAAGGGGAATAAGAAGCCCGTGGGAGGCAGGGGAGGGAGGGTGGCAGCTCTTCTTGGAAACGGAAAAAAAAGAATAAAATTTGGCACTTTCTCAGGGTGGCAGCTGGGCCATCTCCACAAGAAAACACCACCAAGCAATTCGTGAGTTCTTGTCAAATAATTGCTCTTCCTGTAAGGTGGCTATTGTGTTCTACTCCTCATTAAGAATATCTTACAGGCTGAGTTTTGGCACATTTAGTCCTGTTCAGAACCAAATTAAACTTTGAAAGCATATGTTACTGTAAAGGTTGAATCACAGACTGTCACCGTAATTTGAAGAATACTATCCAGCAGCTGTCTTAGAAATTAAAAGCAAAGATCTATATCTACTTTGTAGCTATGATGTGCCAACTGATTTATGGACAGTGGGAAAGGGAATGAAGGAGGTGTGGGGTTACCCCTCATGGTGCTCCACTTACCAGATGTGACATCTAGCCAGAGACAGGACTTCTTGCTCACCTAGAAAATTCAAGCAGTGCACTCTTTGGCTGATCCTGCTCCAGGCATGAGCTACTACACTTGTGGGTGATGCTGATAATGGAAAGCATAAAGGAACAGTGCAGAATGGCTGCCATGTCCCAGTCCCAGACATTCTCCCAGGAGTGGGGTTGTCTTTCTCTGGGGCAAGTGGTGCTGGAAAAGCCCAATGTTATATGATAACACATTACTTTCATTGACTTGACAGAATCTACAAGAAAAGAAAGGACATATGTGTTTTGTTAGACATGCACACTTCGACTTAAAATGCAAGTAATTATTTTCTCTTACATATTATTTTCCTGTTTCCTCCTTTGATGCTTATGAGATCCATACTACATGTAGGGAAGTCTCTCAGGGTTTGATTCTTTCAGCATCTTTTTTTTTTTTTTTTTTTTTTTTTTTTTTTTTTTTTTTGTCTTTTTGAGACAGGGTCTCGCTATGCAGTTGAGGCTGGTCCTGCGCTCACTTTTGTAGCCCAGGCTGGTCTCGAACTCGCACCAATCTTCCTGCCTCAGCCTCCCGAGTGCTGGGATTACAGGCGTGCGCCACCATGCCTGGCGCTATCTTTCAGCATCTTGATGGCCATATCACCAGGGTGCCCTGGGCCATTGGCATTGCCAATGGTGTGGTCTCTTGCAGCAAACCAAGAACTTAACAGCTACATTATGGTTATGTTCAGTCAAGATCTCAAAGGAATCATTCATTCAATTTCCATAACTTTTTATAGACAACACTTGGTATTAACTGGCTTTTATAACTTTCACTGTTCCTCTAATTCATTTTTCATGTTTGGGAAAGGCTGCCTTTCCCTCAGATTGTTAAAACGGTATAGGCCTAAATATAACTTACCCAACTGGGGAGATAGCTTGGCATTCTAAGCACCTCCCTGGCAAGTGCAAGGTCATGGGTTCCATCCCCAGTACCGCATGCTGTGCCAGTCCCCAAACCAGGTGTAGTGGTGCATATTTGGAATCCGGTGCTGGGGAGGCTGAGATAGGAGTATCACTGTGAGTCTGAACAGCACAGTGATACCATGTATGAATAACAAAAATAAAATAAAGGAACTATATATAGAGTATCAAGTTACATATATATATATATATATATATATATATATATATATATATATACAAAGTTAAGTTGAATTTTACAAATAAATGTATATATTTCTGTTATGGTTTATGTCTAGTTGTCCCCCCAAAGCCTCATGCAGTCATGCAGTCATGGAGCATGGCTTCTATAGATTGAGACTTGATTCATGATCCCTGGGATTGTGTTTTAGTACTCATGGGATTATTGGTCTGAGTAAGGCTGAGACTATGGGTGTGGTCTAGGGTGGATATCCTAAGGTGGAGAGCCTGAATGCAATATAAAGAGTGACAGAGAGACAGACTCAAGCTGTAGCTGTTGTTCTGCTGCTGTGTTTGGTTGGCTGCCTCTGACACCATTTTGTTGCTGTTCCACCGCCATGAACTGGATGCTCTCTGCCCTGTTCCACTCAGCCTTGGGCCAGCCAAATATGGACTGAAACCTCCATAACCGTGAGCTAATGAACCTTTCCTTCCTTCATGTTGAGTGCCAGGAATTTGTCCCAGCAATGAGTAAAAAGTAAGTAAGACAATTTCTAAGTATATATTTCCCATTTTTACCTACCACTTTAATTCTCTAATACATACTTTATGTGCAAAGATCTAACACATACAAAATGCAGGACACAGCACTGATATTTGAGAAGTGTGGCCTTATTCTTATGTACTGAAGGTCGTAGAGCTAGCATAGGGAAGAAGACACAGGGCAGAAGTGTGTCACCCCCTGCAGCTCATGTTTCCCTTACGCCACACATAATGCATCCTGACATGGGAAGAGGAAAGCCTAGTTCCCGCTTTGATAATGGGACTTGGTCTCTCATGTTCTGGTTTATCTCACTGTCAGCACTGCCTGTGTCTGAATGAAGGTCTCGTTTGTCTGGTCCTCACTGGCTGGCTGAAGAAACATGCTCTTAGCATTTATTTAAATGGAATGTCTTTCTCACTCTGATTCTGAACTTGAACACTTGACTTGGGCTCTGTCAAAGGTTCAACATGTAGACTTCATAAAGATGGTAGGATTCAGAGGGAGTTCTGGACTGCATGTTTTCTTCTGGAACATCAGACATGCTTCAACGCCTCCTCAATGCATGCGTCCCGATATGGCCCGCACCTGTGATCAGTTTAGCCTACTTTACTGAATTGTACAGACTCAGAGATTGGCGGTCTGCTGCTGGTATTTAGTGCACCGGGTACTTAGTCTGTTATCAGGAATCCGGACAGTGGCTCCTTTACTGCTTAGATAAAGTGCGGAAATAGGACATGGGATTAAATCTGTTTCCAATTTTTCCCTGTCTTTGGCTGTGTGTGTGTGTGTGTGTGTGTGTGTGTGTGTGTAGTCTTGTCTATTCCTGGTACGGTAACAAAATTCCTTGGATGGTTCATAGTCCTTGATTGGGAAGGTTGGGAAGTCCATGATTGAGAGCAGGAGCCCCAGCGAGCACTGAGGTTGTGCTTTGTCTTTGAAGACGGTGGCTTCTCACAATCTCATTGCATGGTAAAAGGGGTCAAAGTGGTTCTTGAAGACTCTTTTATAGGGACTCACACTCAATTTTTGAAGACCCTGCCTGTATGGCCTGTCCAGTCCAGGATTCTACCTGGTGACACTAATGCATGTGTATTGTCAATTCCAACACTTGAAGTTTATAATAAAAATAGTCAGACCACAGAAACTGTCATCTATATTAAATTTGTACTCTGCAATTTCACTTTTTGATAGTTTACTTGTTAGTGTCCAAGGGAACCAAACTGACATAGAACAAAAGCAACAGGTTATGGAAGGAGTGTAGGGCATAGCTCTTGCTCCAGGGACTCTGCTTTGGAACTGAGTGTTCTTGGGCCGGTGATCTGGTCTGTCCATGGTTTTCTTCTCTGAGTGCCAACCACATCTCCTACCATGTCAGCTGGCCAAGAAAGGCCTTTCTCATGCTGCCTTCTTGCTGGCTTTTGAGAAGGTGAGAGGACCAAAGTGTACAGGCTTTTCTTTTCTCATCTCTTTTCTTGATCTGTAAAGGCTGCTGTCATGACCAGGAGTAGAAGCGCCCGGAAGTAACCCCTGTGCTCTCACCTGCACTGCTCTCTCTGGCCTGTGTGCTGGAATAGAGTTGCCATTCCAAATGTCCTTCCTTCTGCATGCCAGAGTTTGAGGTCAGCTTGGGCTATATAGTGAGTTTAAGGACAGCCTCAACTACACCTGTCTTAAGAAATAAAAAGATGCCAAATGTCCTTCTTGCAGCTTTTTTCAAGGTATAACTGAGGGCAGACATGGTAGAACTGAGTGCCCAGGCCACCTGGGACTGAATTTGTCTGCAGTGCTCATGTCAGCTGGTTGTGCCCTCTCCCGTGAGTCTGGGAAGAGTCTCCAGGGGGCCACCATCCAGTTTGCCTGAGTAGCTGCTCAAGTTGAAGATGATTTGTGCTCCAAACCTAACATGCCTGCACAGAAATACAAGGCTCTGCTCTTGGTGACAATCACACACATATTTTTACAGTTCCTTTTTTTTTTTTTTAAATGTAGACAGGGTGGTTCAGTAAGTTACTTGGACTCTTAAGCTAGCTGCAGAATTGCAGACATAGAATGAAAATTTTGGGCTTTTAACTGCCAAACTAAATCTCTTTTCAGTTTATGCTTTTAATTCGTGCTCATTATAAGATTGCCTCTTTGGAAAGGTGTAGAGAAAGGAAACAGAAGCAAAAGTCTTTGTGGAGTTATCTAATTGGGCAATTGTCGGGAGGTGGAAACTCAAACCTCACCTAGGGTGTTGGAGTAAATGATCCTTAAGACATTTTTTTGGGCTTTAGGTTCTAGGATTCTTTTTACCGTGTCACTTAAGATTACAATTTAAATGTGAGTTGTTTTAGGAAGTCCTATGTCTGAGACTCACTTGCAGTAAGACGGACTTCAAGTGACATTTGGCTCTGCTAACTCTTGTCTGGGTTTTGTGAAATTCATTTATTCTGGCCACATCTGTATTTAGTCATTATAAGGCTTTTAGCAGACTTGTGAAAATGATGAAGTTTGGAAGACAAGGGGCCTAAGCATTTAACATCTTAAAGTCAAAGAGCTGCTAAACTATAACCAGAGAGTCTTCCTGCTTTGAAGTAGGGAAGACCTCTTCACCACGTGCCTGTCTCTCTGTGAAAAGATCTATAAGGAAATCGTCAGTTTAAGGTGATCCTGGAGTATAAGGATTCAGGCGTGCACATCTGTCCACTTCTTACTGTAATGAATGCTAAGTAGATTTTCCAGTTCTTTTCTATGGGTATCACAGTGATGTTCTTATTGAATCTTAAAAGCCATAGTTCGTTTCCCGGCTCTCCCACCTCGCCCCTTGCAGCGCCATAACCCTAACTTCTGCCCATCCTATTGTTCCTAGAAAAGCAGCCATATTGTGCTGATTGCTATTAAATTAAAGCAGAAAGAGAGAAACACAACTGGGGGAGCCCTCTTACCAGCAGGGCTACCGCGATCTTTTATTTTGTACTTGGGGAGGGTCAGAGAGTCAGGGCAGGCATCTGACCTCTGATAACCTCTTTGATGCTTCTGTGCGCAGTTTTGGGGGAAGAACTTAATTAAATACAATTGAATTTCCCTGCTAACATCACCAGTGAAAGGACTCCTTTTAGCTGGCTGGGTGTTTGCTGGTGAGGAACAAACAAAGATGCTTCTTTTGTTCCTGAAAGAAAAGTTAGCATATGTTAGTTAAGGATTTGTGGTTTCTTTTGACTGGACTGGCAGTTCCTAAAACTTCAATGAATTCTTGTGAAATGGTGACCATGTTCAGAGATACAACATGCTATGAGCTAGTGCTTTGTGTTTCTGGTAACTATAGCTAAGGTTCCTCGCCCTAAAAGCTTACTATGTCTATCCACACTTAAAAATTATGATCATTTATAATAAAGTTGCGAATATTTGACTACACATAGTATAGCTTGTGCATTTCCTGGGCTTTCTACCAACCAAAGGAGGAAAAGAGCTTGCAGAAGTATTTTGGTGGATTTTTCCCCCTAGAAATCATTCAAACAGCAGTGAACAAAGCATGTGCATTTAGGGCTTTGTATAAAATACTACGCATATACAAGGCCGAACAGAGTCCTGCCATACTTTGATAAAAAAGCAATAATTATATAAACATAGTTATTTAAGCAGCTAAAATTCAGTTTTTATATTTCTTTTATTTTGAGCTCCAGAAATGAGTAACCAACAATATGGAACCGAGAAATCAATTCATAATCATGATACACATAAAGAATGTGAGTATTTTTTTTTCAATCTTGAGCTGTAGTACTTACTTTGAGAGGAGTCAGGTTTACATCTTGTTAGAGTCAAAGAATCTTTTTAATCCTAGATGATTTTGTTTTCCTTGAAGAGAGGATTAGAATTAGGAACTGATGCTTTTGAATCTAAAGTTGACCATTGTGTGTGTTAAGCCTACTTCCTCACCTCTGCAGCCTTTCCTCTCTTTCTAAGCCTTTCTAGATCTCTCTAATTATTTAGGGGGAGAAAAAGTCAACACTTGACCTTTCTGCCCCCTCCAGCTTCAGTTCCACCTCTTGTTCTCCATTCATGGTTAAACTCCTAAAAGTCTTGTGTGTTACACCCTTGGCCTGTATTTCCGCTTTGCCTTCCTTCTGGAATCCAGGTTTTACGTTCGCCCTTGGACTATGTATTGTACATCCCAGCTGAAGTCAATAGCAGTCAACACTACCATGATATACCTTTGTCCTACACAGTGGCTCCAGGCCACAACTTAAGCAGAAGCTGAAATCCAGGTACATTTGCTGGTCATGCCACGCACTACCATGGGTCTCTGTCTGCCAAGAGAGGGTGCCATTTTGTAAAAAAAAAAAAGTTATTTGTAGCTTCTACAGGCTTCACTGTGGCAAAGCCAGTAAATCTCTGGGCCTAGTCTCAGACCTTACTCTCTAGTCTCATGGGGAAAGGAAAAATCTCAACTCTGTCACTGAATAATGATGTTGCCTAGGACTGTCATCCAATTCCTTGGGCTTCAGATTTTCATCTGCAAAATATGAGATGAAAGCTCATATAATGATAAGAACAATGAGGGCTGCGTAGTCCTTTTTTTTTTTGTACTGGAAATCGAACTCAGGATTTCGTGCTTGCCAAGCAGGAGCTGTGCTGCTGAACTGTATCCCTAGCCCCCAGGTGCATAGTTCTTTGGTGCAAGATGAGGGGGAATCTTCCAGGGGCACATCTGCTCATCTGCTCTTGTGCCTAGTAAGGGAACTAGTGGCTAACAAGGGAGCAAGAACATTCTCCCACCTGGACTTCTGTCCACACTGACTAATGCTCTTACTTCCTGGTCTCTAACTATGTTTATTTTTGCACCTTCTTTAAGATTCAGCTCAGCTGACATTTCTCAGAAGAAGTCGTCCCACATGCTTCTCCCTTGTCTAAAATCCTTCTGCTTGGGCTGCTGCGGGGCTCCTCTGGGCTCCTCCTCCTCTCCCAGGTCCTGCTATGATAGGTTTCATGCTACTGTGCTGTAATTATCCTGGAGGAGCTTTCTGAGAGTTACTGTTCAGCTATTTCTTATCCTTGGTGCTGAGCATGCTGTATAGAATATCAGTAATCATTAAATAAATTCTGTGGCCTTAATTTCAATGTCTGGACGAGTGGATAGAGAACTCTGCACAGCTACGGCAACAGGGTAGCTCTCAGATGGTGAGAAGTAGTGGTGGTTAGAAACCTTCTTTTATACTTTCATTTCTATTGGATCATTCACTATGGCCTAATACTATGGTGCTTTACACTTTTTTTTTTTTTTTTTTGGTCCTTTTGAGACAGGGTCTCGCTATGCAGTTCAGGCTGGCCTTGGGGTCACTTTTGTAGCCCAGGCTGGTCTCGAACTCGCATTGATCCTCCTGCCTCAGCCTCCTGAGTGCTGGGATTACAGGCGTGCGCCACCACGGACGGCTTACTTTACACTTTTCAAGTCTCTCATTGGAGGAAAACTGACCTCTTCCTAGGGCTTCTGTTACATCTCATTCAGATCTTATAATTTTTTTTTTTTGGTAGGACCAGGGTTCAAGCTCAAGACCTTGCACTTGCCAAGCAGGCACTTGTGCCCCGGAGCTATCTCCCCAGGGCCCACTTTTTTTTTTTTTAAGTTTTATTTTTCTTTTAAAAATGTATTTAGTATAGGGTCTATAGGGTTCCACTGCACAGATCAGAATTGTAGTGATCCTTGTGTTTTCAGCCTCCCAAACGCTGGGATTATAGGCATGTACTATTATGCCCAGTCTCAGTTGCCATCTCAGAGTGCCCAAGGGACAGGGCCAGCAAAGCAGGCCAGGATCAAACCCTGGTCCCTGTGCCTACTTCTTTTTTTTTTTTTTTTTTTTTTAAATGTAATTGGTATTGGGTCTCACTACACAACTCGGACTCACAGTGATCTTCCTGTTTTCATCTTTGCCAGAGCTGAGATTACAGGTGTGCACCACCACACCTGAACTTGGTGGCAGGCTCAGTGCTCCTGGGGGTGGGGCTGGATCGAACCCTGGCCCAGTGCTTGCCTAAGCAGGTGCTTAGTCCTCTGAGCTATCTCATTGGCCCCTGATCTTATAACTTCTTTAAACCAGCTGAGTCCTTTGCATCAGAAGATCAGTACTTTGTCTAGGAAACACTATTTTCTGGGAGCTTCTTATTAAAGCAGAATCTGAGAGCTCACACTGGACCTTCCGTGTTACAATCTGCATTTTAACTGGTTCTGAGGTGGATGTGAATGCACAATGATACATGAGAAACACTAGATTGTTTAGCAGTTGATTTAAGAATGGTGAATTTCCTGAATCTCCTGGTATTTACCTGTATCCACCTAAGAAGAGTTGGTACTGGGGCCACTGCCAAGTGAGTGAAATATTGTACCAGTGCATCAATGGTCAAAATCAGGATGGTCAAAATCAGGATGAAATTTTTGGATCAAGAAAATGGGAAATTGGGGACCTGTGGCTTAGCTCAGTTGTTAAGTGCCTCCTTGGGCAAATGACATCGGGTGCAGGGGCTAGGTGTTCAGTCCCTGGGCCTGCAATGCTGGCCCTGCTCTCGGGGCACGCTGAGACTGGGTGTGGTGGCACAGGCCTGTGATCCCAGCTCTTGGGAGGCTGTAAGCAGGCAGATTACTATGACTCTGATCTAGTCGTGAGACTCTGAAGGCCCTATAGACCCTTCCCTAAATATATAAATAAACAAACAAAAGAAAGAAAGAAAATAGGAAACAAAGGCTTTCCTATGGGATTATAACTAACTAGACAATTTACACATTTATATAATGTTCAAGTGAGCAAAAGTGAGTTTTCAGCTTACTGTCCTGATCCTCTGTCTAAAAATATCTTCTTAAGGAAGGGACCACATTGTTGTAAAAGAAGTACACCACTTCACTGTGACCAGCAGATGTTTTTATTTGGTGGCAGTTCAGAAGCCATCTATCTCCTGGCTTCCGTCTTCCCTTCCCACCCCAGAGGCAAAGCGAGTATTTGCTCTCAGCAGAGGGAACACCAGGCACTTGGCAAAGGTTTCCACAAGGCCAGCTGCCCTTTGCAGATCACCCTGGGAACCTTTCCTCTGGTTACTAACCCTCAAGGGCTCACCACCCCTGTTTGCCAAGTTATTTGTCAATGCAGGGCACATGAATCTTTAGATCAGTCTGAGAATGATCAAGACTTTGACTCTGCTTTGAAAACCTTTGTCCTTTCCAGCAGACCCAGGGGCTACCTGAAGGTACCCCCTCCCCTGACTAATCATAGTATTCTAGCCTCAGAGGGGGAAGAAACCCCATGCAAACAATGAGGCTGCACCCTCAAAGTATTTCTTGGCTGCATATTATAAGGTAGAAAATTCCAAAGTAATTCCTCTTTTGTATGCTTCCTTGAATTTTGTCCATATGTTTGGAATAACATTTCTGCTGCTCAATCTTGGGACTGCATGGGACCTTGTGTTTGGTTCCTTCATCTCATTGACAGTTCAGGAATGATCTCTCCAGGGCTACCTGCTTCTTGACTGTCAGCACTGTGCTAAGTCAGATAACAGGCAGGATCAGGTATTTGTGTGGAGACAAATTCTCAGCAACAGAAACCTACTGAGATACAGTGGTCACTTGTCAAAATACCATATTCTGGATTCATCTTTTATGGTCACACAGTGGAGAGGTAGTTCGGCATTTAGACTTAGGTGTGTCTGAGCACATCTGTCTGCATATACACGCAGGAAAGAGCCCTCTAGCATATGCCACGTTTGCCTGTGTGATGGTGTTACACAGGTTTTTGTTTTGTTGTTGCTGTGGTTTTCCCACTGACTGTGGTGTACCATTTTTTTGTTTTTTTGGATGATTTGCTTCTCCTCTAACATATGGCTGTGCTGTGGTCTTTTCGTGCATCCTGGGCCTTGCCTGTCATTTACACCACGCTTTTGCCTTTCTCTTTCATTTGTAAAGAAAGCAGGGGATTATTATTATTATTATTATTATTTATTATCATTATTTTAGAGCAAACCACCTCTGGTCTATGTGGTGACTCTTGTGGCTTTCTAAATGCACTTGATTTAGCTTTCAATGTGTAATTACTGGCAAACAAGTTAATTGCTTTATAAGTGTCCAAAACTCCCTGGTTTAATTTTGCTTTCATTTACCAACCTTCATTATACATCCACTGCTCAACATAAACACAAATGATTGTTAATGAGTGCCTAATGTCATATTCATTAGAAAATCAGGTTAATGACTGACAATGAATGTCCCAGCTATTTTATTCTTTCAGGCCATTTTTTTTTTAAAAAAAAATCTTATTGATCGCAGTAGGTTTTGTTTCAACAGAAATTCTTGCTGCACCATTTTTCTGAATATCAAATGCCTTAGATGTAACATGAAACAGGTTTTTTCATCAGTTGTTGATATTCTAAACTTTGAAAAAAAAAAAAAGAAATGCACATTGCTGCACAGATATTTTTGAACTTAAAAGTTCTAGTCCACAGATCTCGATAATGCCAGATGAGTTGGTAATCCACTACTGTTGTGGACTATTGGACTAAATATATAGCTACTTTCTCTTTGTTCAATGAAAGGAAAGATCTGTACTAAGGATGTTTAGATAAGAAATCATGTCTGCATCTTGTACTCTGAACAAGTATGATGAAGACAACATTATGCAATGTACTAACTATAATAATAATAATAATAATAATAATAATAATAATAATAATAATAAATTAAAAAAATAAAAAATACACCCCCAAAGGAGAGAAATTATTGCTGCAATTACAATTTCAAAGCATAGCTCTCTAAGAAGTCCCATCCTCCTGTACATACTGGCAATGTCATCAGATTATTTATGCTAAACATATATAGTATTTATATATTACATCACAATAAAGACACATAATTTTTTAAAAAATGAAACAATCAGATTGGACACAATTTCCTTGGGCTATTTGCTACCATGGAGACTTGTTTAGGAAGAATCAATTTCATGATCGCTGTGCACAAATCCTCAGGTGGCGCACAGTCAACTCCAGGAGGCATCATTTCTCTTCGAGGTGCCTGCAAATGATGCCACTGGGTTTCCACACTGACAACCTGCAGAACTCTGAGAAGTGGCACTAAGGAATCTCCACTGAGGGAAATGTGTCATAGCGGTATAGCCGGGGACAAGGTCCCATGCTTGGGGCTGACCACTGCCAGCCAAAGCTACCTATTTACAAAGACATGTGACATTGCATAGTGGGGAGAGAGCAGGGACCTCACCCATAAGGGGAACAAGATGCATGCCGTGGGTGACCCTGCCTCTCCACCTGGAGGGCGACTGCTCTGTACAGGAGAGTCCTTCTCTTTTCTGCACACAGGGGTGACTCTCCCAATCACCCCAGTATCTAGCTGGACACTGAAGGTCCTTCTTCTGCTGAGAGCTCGGTACAGGGATCTTGGGGTGGAAGAGTCCACACTGGGAATCAGCATGGCCTTGTTACTCCATGTCATGTGATCCTGAACAGTTTCTTTGTCTATCGTCAGCAAAGGTTGGCAACTTTGGATTCCTTCCAGTGCTTACTCTCTGGGACTCCTTGAGGTTGCAGAAGGTACAGCAGAGTCACAAGGGGCTCCTCGAGAGGGTGGTGCCCCACACTCCTGAGAGTGCTGCTCCTCGGGGGCTCACTCTAGTTGCACAGAGCAGATGTGAAGGACACTGGCTTGATGGGACAGTATGGCAGTGTGGCCCACGAATCCCCAGCAGTACTTGCATTAGGGCTCTCTCACACTGCTCCCCAAGTTCAGCGCTCTGAAAGATCTTTACCCTCCCCAGTGATTCCCCCCAGACTCCAGGAATCCTCCCTGTCTTCTGTCACTTCAGCCTCCTTCTCCTGCCACCATTGTTCAAACCTAGATCTCAGGAAAGCCATTGTCTCATCTTCCATTTCTGTCCCCATTTGGGGATCTCTTGCTCACCACCCATGTCCAATCATCTACACTCCTGGGCCCTGGGAGCCGTGTCTCCGTTGCCACCCTTGGAGTTCTTGAAGTCTCGCCTTACCTGGGTGATTCTATGCTACTAATCCAGCTTGGGCCTCATTGCCTTGAGGACAGGTAGTTAGGAATTCACCACTGTTTCTGTGACACAGCTTGCATCCCAGCCTTAGGCCTGCTGGGGCCACTTTCTCATCCTCCCAGTATTCCCAGGCTAGCAAACAGCTGAGGCACAAATCTAGCAAATATTGGGCAATAAAAAGTCAAGGACTCTGGGATGGAGTCTAAATGAAAAACACCAGACAGAAGACAGACCCTGTTATTATCTTATTGAGGTCTGACATAGTAAATGAAATGGCAAGGCCCTCTGTCACCTGCAGAGGCTGCAGGGTATCTTTTCTGACCTCTGTGGTCATACCTGTCTCATGCATTGCATGCTAGTGTCCCCAGTTTCTACTAGGACAGTTCTGCAGAACAGCTGGCTATAAACTGGTGGCCGCCCACAACCATGTGTTTCTGGCTCACGGTCATAGATCTGGTGCTGGTGCTGCTTGCGTGGGACTCAGCTGGGGCTGGCTTCACGTGACATTGGGGGACCTCAAGGTGACAGCAAACTGTACATATTTAATTCTATTCATCGTGCCATATCACAGTATTCTTAAAATACTTTGTTCTTCTCTTTCATAACACGTCACAGGTGACATTTTGCATTCTTTTGTATGATTCACTCACTCTTACCATGGCTTTACTGAGTTCTTTAAGGTGCTCACTGTGTCTTGGGCCCACAGGGTTTCCTGAGCACCATCCTCTGTGTGTCAGATCACAGGCAACCAAACAGCAGGACATGGGGTAGGGGACGAGCCAGGCTACCAGGCTGCGCAGGTCAGCCTTTGCTCCATAGGTCTGCTCTTTGTTGGCTAAATCATCATCCTAGTTTCAATAGATTGTGCCATACATAACTCTGCAGAAGCACTTTGTGCACCGGGATGCCTAGTCTCAGCAGATGAGAAGATACAGTTTTCTTCTGCATACATTCCCTTGCATCAGGAGTAAAGGCAGTGTGATTTCCAAACAGGGTTTCAAAATTATGTAGGAATTGCCTCTTAGCGCCCTTTCAGATTTGTGGTTTAACATACATTTGCGCTGTCTATGCTTTGGGTATTAGTGATCTGGTGGAAAGGGCAAAGCGCTTGTTCACCCTCACTGTGCATAGGTCTTTGATTTGTGGCCAACTGTGATGGACATCTGAGATGGTCACCACGGCCTGGCCCAGCTGTGGAGTCACCTTAGCTTCCCTGATTTTATCCCACCAGAGCTTTGTTTACAAAAGCAAGACTGAAAGGAGAACCTTTCAGTCAGTATTGAAATTTATATCGTAAGGGATCTAGTTGCCTTTGTTTCCTTCTTGTTTACACAAAAAGATGTGAGGTTTCTTCTAAAAAGGGTCGCAGGACCCAAGGATAGAGATGCAATCACGTGTCCCAAGTGCAGGAGGATGAGTGGTTCTGAATCTGATGGTCTTCTCTTCTGTAAGAGTCCCCTCTCCAAAACCAGGGGCTGGTTTGCTCCACAGCAGGCCTTGCTGAAAAGTGGATTAAGATGGCCAGAAACAGATTTTCAGGGTGAAAATCAAGAGATATGGAAGCTGACATTTTCTTTCTTTCTTTCTTTCTTTCTTTCTTTCTTTCTTTCTTTCTTTCTTTCTTTCTTTCTTTCTTTCTCTCTCTCTCTCTCTCTCTCTCTCTCTCTCTCTCTCTTTCTTTCTTTCTTTCTTTCTTCTTTCTAGTCTTTTTGAGACAGGGTCTTGCTATGCAGTTCAGGCTGGCCTTGAGCTCACTTTTGTAGCCCAGGCTGGTCTCAAACTCACAGTGATCTCCCTGCCTCAGCCTCTCAAGTGCTGGAATTACAGGCATGCAACAACTTGTCCAGCTGACATGTTCAAACTAAAGGAAAAGACTATATATAGAAAAGATGAAAAAAACAAATAAACAAGCAAATAAACAAAAAAGCAAAACAAAACAAAAAGCTCACGTCCCAGTTAAAAACATAAATGACCTGGTTTCCTAATGGTTTTTAGGCTACTAAAGCTGAGGAGTTCATCTAAATAAGGCATTTGCAACACACTGTTTAACCTGGATTTCAGGTCATGGGGCTCTTAAGACTCCACGTCACTGACTTCCAGTGTGCACTCTGTTGGGGGAGCGAGGACAGGGCACAGACATCTCCCCCTGCCAGGGCCACACCGCCATGACTGACCCCAGCAGTCAGTTTATTAAAAGTCGCCGCAGGCTCTGGGCCCAGAGAGGAGTGAGGCAGGTGACAGCCACAGTGACTTCCTGCTAGTCATGCTTACTGCCATGGGATGACTGAGAGGTGAGCATGAACGTGCTTGCATCGGTTGGCCAGCTCAGGGGCCCGGTGTTGGTTGGGTCCTGGCAAGCTGCTTCATCTCTCCTTGTCTTCTTTTCCCCCGCTTCTCTGCATCTATGTGGTTTGGGAGGAATCACTGTGTATCTTTAAGATGCTGTCACAGTATGTGGCATTGTTCATAGTACATACTGTACGTGGACTATTATAAAGTTTATTATGTAACAAGTGCAGTTGAGAAATGCTGTGTGTTTAAGTTAAAACTATTTTCTGGTGGTGCAGATGCATGGCCAGGAATCCCTCTCAGAACCCTTCTCACTTGGAACTCGCTCCTCTCGTCGCTCCCGCCGCATTCCTAGGCTGGTCTGGAAGCCCCGTTGTGTGAGTGGCCACAGTTGAACCGCGTGGCTGCCTTGAAGCCCTGAACAGATCAGAGCCGTGAGGGCGAGCCTTTTAGAGCCTAGTGCCCCAGATGCAGCCCCAAACCCACTCACTTTGCACGAAGTGCTGGCGCTACAACTAAACTCAATACTGAGGTTTTAGTTTGGAAAAGATAACTGATCCATTAGCATCTTTTGTCCTAAAAGAAAGCACAGTCACACGCTCGCCATAGGTTCGCCACTGCTACATTAGACTGCTTTCCATGATCGTTTGGACTCCAAGGAGGGAGGAGCCAGGGAGGTAGAGCCTGATCTGCTGAGTGAAGTGGTGAGGACGCACTGCAAGCTTTCAGAAGGCTGCCTCTGTACTCAGGGGCGCTGAGCAGGAGCAGTCACGCATTTGTGACCACAGCCCCTAGATGCTTCTGCAAGTGACACAAGCAATAGCATGGCTGTGCTCAAGGCAAGGAGGAGTGTTTTGACGGAGACTAGGGATGATGTTTAAATAAGCAGTATATATAGCAATATCGGGGATCAAACCCAGGACCTTGCACTTGCCAGGCAGGTACTTATGCTGCTGAGTTGTATCCCAGCCCCTGCAGTAGATAATTTTGATCACTCCCTTGTATTATATATTGTATAGTATGTGTTGTGTATTAGACATTGTGTGGTGCATTTCTTATATGATGAATTACATCTATATAATATGCACTCTTAATATGTACTTGCATTATGCAATCTATTGTATTAAAGTATATCAAGTATGAGGTACCGTATGTCAAATAGCCTCTATCATGAGGGCGTCTCTGTGTCCATGTGTCTGTATTCTGATCCTACATATTTATCTGTTGTCCCTTAACAAGAGAATGGATAACTGCCTTCCTGCAATGAATAGTTACACCTATTTTAGATGAATGAGTTGAAGTTATACCTGCCATCAGGATACTTCCCCATAATTTGATGGCAAAGGAAAACTGTAGACACGTAGAGTTAGTTATGCACTTAACTCAGTAGGTGCACTCCTGTCAGGGCTGAGTGTGGACCCTGGCTTCTCTCTCCTAGTTTCAAGTCATCTGAGACACAGACACTTAAGCTAGGCAGATGGAAGTAAAAATATCATCCAGGTCAGAGCTGGATCAAAGGACTTTCTAATGTTTCCAAAAATATAAGCAGGTGGTGTCGCTCTTGGGCTCAGAAACCTCCCATCTGCTTTGGTTTCACTCACGGTCAAGCCCAAGATCTCTGTTGTGGCCCCAGGAGCCTGCACAGTCCCCACCCTGTCACCCTCTCTTGGCGCACAGCTCTGTCTCCCTTGGGTTGAGTCTGGCTCAGGTCTCAACCTCACTTTCCTCAGGATCAGGATCAGGATACTGTCTGATGGGACCCCGGGGATCAAAGCCATCACAGCCATTCAGTGTGGAATTATCAGCTGGTCTATTGCCCGGCTTCCTGTGGCAAACTCCAGCAATTAGAAAAACCTCGAGTCACATCTGTCTGTCTGTCTGTCTGTCTGTCTGTCTGTCTGCCTGTCTGTCTGCCTGTCTATCTGTCTGTCTATTTATGCTCATTATCACTTAGGAGGCTGAGGCTGGAGCATTGTTGTGAGTTTGAGGCCAGGCTGGGCTATGTGGTGAGTTTAAGTGCAGTCTGGATTACCTAATGAGACCCTGTTTAAAACAAATAAAACAAGGACCAGCCAGATAGCTCAGCCAACTAAAGCGCTTGGTTAGGCAGAGTGCAGCTGCCGGGATTCGGTCCCTGGGTGCAATGCCAGCCCTGTCCCACAGGGCACACTGAGACAGTGAGACTGGGTGTGGTGGCACTCCCCTGTAATCCCAGCGCCCAGGAGGCTGAAAATAGGAGAATCGCTATGATTGAGATCTACATAGTGAGGCCTCGTAGGCCATGTAGACCCTGTACCAAATACATACATACACACCATTATGGTTTATGTGTAGTTGTCCCCCCTAAAGCCTCATGTAGTCATTGGGTGGGGACTTCTATACATTGAGACTTGACTCATGGGTCACTGAGATTATGTGTTTTAGTACTAATGGGGTTATCAGTCTGAGTAGGGCTGGGACTATGGGTGTGATCTAGGGCAGATATCTTAAAGCAGAGAGCTTGATAGGAATATAAAGAGAGACAGAGAGACAGACTAGAACTGTTGCTCTGCTGCTCTGCTTGATTGGCTGCCTCTGCCACCATATTGTTGCTGTTCTGCTGCCATGAACTGGATGCTCTGTACCTTGTTCCACTCAGCCTTGGGCCAGCAGAATATGGGCTGAAACCTCCAGTAACTGTGAGCTAAGTAAACGTTTCCTTCCTTCATTTTGAGTGTTGGGTATTTGTCCTAGCAATGATAGAAGAGCACCTAAGACACATA
>PVJA010028175.1:0-27847 GCA_004027025.1 Myocastor coypus
TGGACTCAGATGGGAATGTTGGAAGGTGCTCCATTCAGGTGCCTCATAGCTGGCTGATGCTATTAGGCGGGATCTGGCTGGAAGAGGTGGACCGCTGGGGGCGTGGCCGGGAGGGACTTGATTGGCAGTGCTCGTCCACGCCCTCTCCCTGCTTCCTGCCCGCCCCATTGGGCGCAGCCCTTCTCTCCCCTGCCTTTCGGCTCTGCTGCAGCAGACAATGGGCGAAACCTCTACCGACTAAGCCCCAGTCAACCTCTCTTCCTTCAAGCTGGGGGTGTTGGGGGTCGTGTCCCAGCGAGGGGACCTTGAGCCACACACACACTCCTCAAGTGTGGCTTGCGTTTCCTGTCACCCTGCTTGGAATTCCTTGTGCCACGTCAGGGAGTTAATTCCTAAATGCGCTCCACCAATTCCTTTCCCATCGCTGCTCTGACAGGCTTCCCTCTGCCTTCTCCTTCGCCTTGTGCAGCGCCTGTTAAGTGTTAGTTAGACTTTTCCAGCCTGCTCTTGATGTCTTTTATCTTTAAACCTCTCTTTAGAAGCTCATGTTTCCTGTCTTTCTCGTCTGGATTGTTCTCTGTTAATTATTGCAGATTGATCATCCGGTTTACCAATTCTCTTTATCTACAGCTCTTTAAAAGAAGAAAACCATTGTGTTGTGTCTTCAATTTTAGATACTTTAATGTTCATCTATTTGATGCCTTTTCTAGTGTTTCAACATTTTGATAATCCCTTTTCTAGGTGCATGTCTTCGAATTCTTTGTGTGTCACGTGTCACGTGCTCTGTGTGCAGCGATCTAAGTGTCCGAGGTCTGGGGCAGATCGGATTCCTCGAGCGCAGAGGATGCCGGGGTAGGGGAGCCGGTTCTTAGGCTGCTCTGCGGTTCACAGTCCTGAGCTCAGGCTGATTGAACTTCGCCTGCGGGCATCTCTAGGAGTCCGGGCTGGGACGCAGCCCCCAGCGAGCATTCCGGGCCGTTGCTACCTAGCTTCCAGGGCACTGTGCCTGGAGACCTTGCTCATTGTGGACTTGGTAGTGGGCGCGGAGAGGCCAAGGTCTTAGCACCTGCGGCGGTGTGCATATTAACCCTGCACGCTCCGGCCTCGCTGTTGGAGGGTTTCCACCCAGCCCCCACACCGCTTTACCTCCCTCTTCTCTTCCTGGTCTCCACGGCTTCCTTCACTGTCTTACGAGCTTGGCTTTTCCTTCGTGGTGCTTGAAGCTCACCCAGCATCCCAGGGGTTGTGAGAGGGAGACATTCTAAGAATTTCTATCTTGCTCCATTGCTAGAAGCAGAATTTATTATTTTAACCTCACTCACCTATTTTTTCAGCATGTGTTGTTTGTACGAGACATCCTGTGATCTCTGCCGTGGACCGGCAAGCGCTAGTGTCCCACGACGTGGGAAGGACCGCTGGCCTGACTCCTGCTCCTCAGGCTGGCATTCTTTCCGCTCATGAGTGGGCACCAAGCCGCGTCAGCCCTGCCCCTGAGCGTGCCCCCCCCCCCCCACAAGCGTCCCTGCCTCGCAGGCAGCCTGCGCTGTCCCTCCAAGCGCTCTGAGCCTCTTCCCTTCCCTTTGAAGATCTTAAATCTCACTCTAATGTCTGGGCGACAATTATATTTCATTCTATATTTTTAATCTGTCCAGCTGGGCTCTGTGTGAGCCTTTTAGAGCTGAGAATGCCTTTTTTTTCCTAAGAAGAATTTCTGTGAAATTCTTGCCTTTTTCACTTTCAGACTTTCTGCACTCCGTGTTTACCTTCGCTCACCCCATGGGGCCCCTGCTGTGTGGGCCTCTACACCCTTCTCTGCATCTCCCCCCCCCAGGACAAGGGTGTAGGTCCCACCTTTTTTCAGCCCTGTCCCCCCTCTGAGGGGACAAGCTGCCCTCCCTGTCCTGTGCCTCCCCTCTCCAGGGTGATCACCTGCAGGCCTCTCTCTCTGCTCAGCTCCCTGTGGAGTTGGACCCACGCCCTCTGATTCCTTTCCGTGTGTGCCCAGGGTTGCTTCGTGTCTTTAATACCCACAGTCACCAACCCAAGAGCACTTGGCAGTTCTTTTGGTTTTGAATTCCTGTCCTGTCTGATCCATTAATTCTGTTTCGTCTGGCACCAGCTGTCTGCTGAGCAGTGGCGTGTGTACATCTCAAACACCTCCCGCCTTCCTGCCAGCTCTGCTGCCGCCTGCGCTGCGAGGAGTGCCTGCCAGGTGGGGCAAAACCCACAGCCCCGTGGACCCCCCCCATGGGTGGGTGGGAGTGCAGCCTCTCTGGGCTCTGCCTGTTGCCCCTTCTCCACGGGGCTCTCATGGCAGCGTTCATGTGCGGCTTGGGGGGTGGCTGTGGCAGCTGTGGTGACCTGGCAAACCGGGGGCCTGGGCTGGGGCTGGGGCCGTGCCAGCCCGCACATTTCCACTCGGTGGTGTTCAGTGGCATTGTGTCTGTCTCCTGTGTGCCTCTGGGTGACACCTGTGCTAAGGGCTCCTGGACAGAGGTCCTAGGACCTGTGTTCAGGGGACAGGGGCTGGGGTGGGACCACGGGGGAGAGCCTGGGGCTCAGGGTGGTGCCTGCCCTGGTGGGAGGAGGGAGCGTGGCCTGTTCTGGCCCATCACCAGAGCCACTATTTGGACACTATCTGGACATTCATTCTGGTCTTGCAGACATCCTCTGTGGGGCCAGGCTGTCTTCCAGCCATGCTCAGAATCATTGATCTTCACTCATTTATTGATAATGCAGGCATCAATAAATGATGTACACTCATCACTATTTTATGAGTGCACTCCACGTTTACCCTTTCTTTACCTGATGAGCGTGTGTGTAGTGCCACTTCCAGGGCAGCTATAGGGCACGGGACTGGCGGGAAACAGAACAGCCCCTCCTCTGCTTGTCAGCACAGCAGAAGGGTAGGGGAGTGAACATATTCATGCCTGTGTATGTATAGGCATGTATGTGCATGGGCGTGTATGTTCAGGTACATGTGTAGTCATGTGCATGCGTGGTCATATATAATGCATGCATATGTGGATATGTATAGCCATGTATATATGTATAGCCATGCACTTACAGCATGTATGAATGGAGAGACGTGTCTATGTAGACCACAATGAGAAACAAGCAGCTTAAAAATAATCAGCGTGTCTGTTGTACAGCGGGGTCAGAGGCAGGGGAGAGGCTCCGGCAAGGCCTGCATTTGCCAGGCGTGAGCAGGGACAGAGGCTCAGACAGGGAAGAGCCATCTCCAGGACCCTGGGCCAGGTGCTGGGCACTGTGTGGCCAAGCAGGGCCCTGCTGGTGAGAGCAGAGGGGAGATGCGGAGGTGACGGAGGTGACGGAGGTGACCTCTCTGTGCAGGAGGTGTGCCCTGGGGGAGCAAGGCCATCACATCCTTTTTCTGTTGCTCTAACCGAGTCCTCTTCCCTTCTCCACAGAACTCTCTTCCTTCCCCGCTGTAGAGTTCCCTCAGAAGAGGAATCCTGCCTTGTAAGACTTGCTCTGGGGAGGAGAAGAGCAGGAAATGGGAGGCCGGGAAGAGCCAGGCCCTCGCTCCCAACACCCTCTCATCGCTCAGCTCTGGTGCAGAGGGCCCAGTGGGCTGGTGCTCTGCACCCCAACAGGCCCAGGAGAGAGTCAACTTCCCACTGTGTAGCAAAATCCCTGGGATAATTACCTTACAGAGAGATGCTCTGCTTTAACTTAGAGTGTTGGAGGTTCAGCCCGCCTTGGGCAGGTCAGTCCTGCTGCTCTGGGCCTGTGACAAGGTGGCACCATATGTTTCCAGCACATGGGACAGCAGAACTGCCCACCTCAGGGCGGGATGTAAGAAGAGAAGGCGGGCCCTGGGGCCCAGAACCGTCTTCAGGGAAGCATCCCACCACCCAGGACACACCCCCATGGCATTAGGACGCGCCTATAGTACCACAAAGACACACCCACATGCACATAAGGACATACTCCAACAACACAGGGACACGCCCGCCATCAAATAAGGACACACCTCCAGTGACAGACAGACATAGCCCCAAGACCTAAAGACATGCCCTAATACATAAAGACACGCCCCGAATGACATAAGGACACACCATCAGTGAACTCCCACGAGGTCCCGCCTCTCCCAGTAGCACCATCCTGGGAACAGCAACACACAGGACTTAAGGGACATTTGACATCCATAGTGTGATGGAATACTTAACAGGTGCGTATTTTAAGTTTAAAGCTTGAGTTTCCATAGTAGGTAGGTGAAGATTCAGCTTTCTATGGTTTCAGAAACTTTGCATTCTGTGTACTGAGTGAACCTAAAACAAACACAATTAATAGAACATGGGTCAAATCCAAGTTAAAATTCTTAACATACGGGCACCAACATGCACCATGTAGGAACAGCACTGACATTCGCATCCTCGCAGCAAATGCTCTGAATTTGAAATTAAATTCCGCTGCATCCTGGGTCTGGGGAGCAAGCCCGGAGCTGCCGCCTTTGCTCCCTTTCCGGCTCAGCTCTCTGTCATCCCTCTGTGATGGTCACCTCAGATTCCTTTCCGCAAGGTGCAAGTGTTTGTGAAACTCTCCCCAAGTTTCTCGCTCCTTGCAACCAAACCTTGCAGGGTTGATACGGAAGTGACTTGGCAAAGAGGAGCTGGAGCAGTCCCTGCTTGGATGCTGAAGTTCTACTCATTAACAAGTTGTTAAATAATTAATAGGTTTGTGTTTAATTGCTTCTGTGTATATAATCTTGCTTTTTCTGAAAACCATCATTAATTTTCAGTTAGTTCCACTTGATGTAACAAGGTCTAATGCTTCCAGTTGGAAAAAATGCATATTTATGAATACTTGGTCTGTCTGAAGCTTGAAGAAAAATAGGATTATTCAGTTCCTTAATGTTTAAGCAGAAGGTGGGGGAAGCAGAGAAACTGTTCCTTATAGTCTCTGACAGTATGTTTATTTGGCAAGTTTAGATTTCTGACCCCAAATGATTTCTCTAGAGACCTTGTTAAAATTTTTATCTTCAATGGAAATCCCATCCTCAGAAATTCCTGTGTCTTGGCCAGTCTCTGCCTTCCCACAGATGGAGCTGGATGACTGACCACCTGGCGTGGACCCTGTTGGATAGTGTCTGCCCTGTGGGCAGGAAGGAACAGCTCCGAGACCAGCTGGGCAGGGTGGTGCGGGGCCACCGCGGCCTCCATCTCCCTGTGCAGCTCAGCCTGATGGCCACCGGCTCACCAGGCAGCCCAGTGAGGGCCTCTGTCCCTCAGCTCTGCACCTACACTAGGGCAGAGGCACGTGGGGATCAGCTTGATCCTATGGCTTCTCCAAAGAGGAAACAGCGCTCGCACGGGGCCTCCAGGCAGAAACGCAAGTCCTGAAGGTGCTTCCTCAGATGTGAGTGCGTGGGCCAAGGCTGCTGGCCACGGAGGCTGCAGCGAGAGGGTGGGGAGGGATGGGAGGTGCTGGTCGTCGGCTGCCGAGCACTGAGGTTTAGAGAGGAGCGGGGAGTTCGGGGATGGTGTTGCCCCTGGGGCGACCGTGGACACCACGAATGCACTGTCCACTTCACAAAGTGCAAGAAAGAAAAGGTAAATATTTGAGCTGGGCTGGTGCTGCGCACTGGTAATCCGGCAGTCTGGGAGGCTGAGACAGGAAGAGCTGACCTTGGAGCCCAGCCTGACTAATCTCGCAGTTTAGCCAGACCCTGCCTCAAAACAAAGCAAATTAAATTAAAAGGCTTGGCTAGGTAGCTCCGTGGGAAAACCCTGGGTTCAATCCTCAGTACTGAAATAAATAAACCACAGATAGCCAGGTAGATGGATTAATAAAGAAATTTTTGAGAAGATAAATATCATTAAATGTAGTTTAAGAGCTATACAGTGTATGGAGACACCAGAGTGTCATGTACTTTCCGGAAGTATGTGCCACTCAATATAGCTGTTGAAAACTAACTTAAAAGAGCAAAAAGATACAGATTTGTGAAAAGTTTTATTTTCTTCTTGTGTCTTCCCAAGTGTTCATTATGAATATGGAGCTGATAAGATCGTCTAGAAAAAGCCCCTCTGCATCTCTAAAGATGCTCTAAAACATGGCCACGAGTCGCTTGGCAGTGGCTTTGTGCGGTCGTCTCCCTGGCTTTTGCTGTGTGTGAAGGGAAGCTGCGGCCAGCGTGCCTGGGTCCCCTGGCTGCTCACTCCCACCCGTGTGACTTTGTGGCTAGGATGGTGACTCTCTGCTTGTCCCCTCAGAGCGTCTCTGGGCTCCATTCGTGTTGTGTCTTTGCTCACCTGCTTGGTGGCACCACCTGGACGCAGCGGGCCCTGGCTCTGTGCCTTCCGGGTTTGCTCCTGCTGTCCTGCAGCCGCAGCCCCCTCCTGCGTCGCATGCACCCTGTGTGACTGGGTAGGTGCGCTGCCTGTAGGTGTTGTCCACTCACCAGGTCATGAAGTTTTGAGTCACTGTGGTTCCGCATGAACCTGAGCCCTATGGCACCTAGGACACCAGTGCCATGGCATGTTTAAGGCGTCCCCAGGGGCTTTGCCTTGTTCCCACCCTGTGCTGTCCAACTTTCCAATCTGCATGCAAAGCAGCTATACAAATGCCTGCAGGGATCGCTAATCTCCTGACCTGCTGTGGCCCTGCCCGAGGACGACCTTGAAGGTCTGACACTGGGTCTTACTGCACCCTGGCCATGTTCCTAATGAAGCCAGTTCACTAACACAGACTTCTGTGGACAGAGATGTCTACTCCTGGGAGACCGCAGCTCATATCTGCTGCAATTGCTATGGGCTCACTGCTTTTTTTTTCTTATTGAGTTAAAGAGTTTCCTCAGTAGATTCTAAGTACTGAAACGATATGGTTCTCAATTATACAGATTGCAAAGATCTTTCCATTGTTATCCTTCTTTATTGTGCCTTTTGAGAAACAGGTTTGGTTGGCGAAGTCCTCAAAAGGATCAGTGTTTAAAAAAATGGCTGGACTTTGGGAGGTTCTCTGCAGGACCTCTTCTGTGTATCAGCTCAGAAAGTTATCTGATGGCTTTTTATTTTGAATATTTATATGTTTTAATTTTTATTTCTCAGTTTTACATTTCTTTGAAATGAATGTGGGGCACAATACGGGCCTTTTGTGATATGTGGACTAGTTGTGTGGGCATTATTACTGAGAAGTCTCTCTGAACCCCTTTCTCTGCTCTCTGCCCTCTGATTTCCCCCATGGATCTAATTCCAGGGTATCTGCACTCTATAGCTGGCTCAGGTTCCACCTTGTGTGGGGTGCGTTGGGATCCTGCCCTCTGGCCAGCCTACAAAGCACAGCCAAGTCCTTCTTTCCACTTTCCCCATCTCGGGCATTTTCGCTCCTGCTCATTTCTGCATCAGCTCTGGAGTCCATGTGTCAGGTGCTATGGAATCCCTGTTCGAGTTTGGTTTAGAGGTATGCTGTGTCTCTAGAATGGTGGAGGGAGGAGCAACAGCGTTATGAAGCTGACTGTTTCTCCCGAGCACCCATGCGTACAGGGCTTCCGAACCGGGAAGCTGTCAGAAAGCAGGAGCAGGAGTAGGAGAACTTGGGGACATGGGCTCTAGAAGGCACGCTGTGTGGATGGAGCAGAGGCCCCGCGCAGAGAGACGCCGCCAAACAGACTGGGAAAGTGTCCTGGCTACTTCTCTCTCTTTGCCGAGACAAAAGCACCCAACACTCATCGTTCAAGGAGGAAAGGTTTACTTAGCTCACAGTGTGCAGAGGTTTCAGTCCACATTCAGCCGGCTCCAAGGCAGTGTGGCATGGTAGAGGAGCAGCAGTCTATGGCAGCAGAGGTAGCAAAGTGACAAGGAATGACCACTGATCTTTCTGTCCCTCCTGTCTCATCCAGGCTACTCAGGGTGGGGGCACCCATGCCCTTAATCCTGGTGCCCTTGAGCCCAGCATCGCACCATGAACCAATCCCAGCATCACACAATCTAGGTCCGGCTACCTCCGAAAGAGCCTCCCTGTGCCTGCGGGAGGCTTTGGGGGAGCATCTAGACACAGCCAGGACAGAAGGGAAAAGGAGGTGACCCACTGTGAACAAGAAAGAGAAGAGGAGCAGAGAAAACGAAGAGAAGTGGAGGACAGGTCCAAAAATCCTCAAATAATTGCCCCAGGATGAGTGATCCAGACAGGCGATGCCAGCGAGAATCAAAATCGGATTGAAAGCAATAAAAGAAAATGGGCTGAGGTTAAGACAGAATTGATTCTATGGGAAAGATGGAACGCTAAGCAAAAACTGTAAATGTGCATTTTATTTTAACATCCATCTTTAGAGTACATTCCTTTTTAAATGCACGCTGTGGACATATCTTCCGGGTATTCATCTGGCCCTGCGCATGCAGGACTTTCACAATTTTACATTCAGTGTTGGTCACTGTGGACCAAAAATACTTGAAAAAGAAAATGATGTCTGCATGGAGACACCAATTACTATTTTTTTTTCCAGTTACTATTCCCTATGTGATGCAATATGGCAGCTATTTCATGAACATTGACCTCTGCCAGCCACCGTAAGGAACCCAGGAACACTTAAGGTACACAGCATGTCCACAGATTCTGCAAAGACTGACAGTTTTGTACAAAGAACTTGGGAGCCACAGATTATGTCACCCGCATGGGTCCAGGGTACTAAGCCTGTCTCCATAGCTTGCATTTGGGCCCTGAATAGAAGCCATCATTCTGAAACTCAGGGCTAAAAAAAAAAGTCTATCCTAGAACGGCACGAAGGGAACAGCAAGCTGCTCTCCAAATCGGCCTGGAGTTTATAATTTCTGACGTGAAATCTTAAGGATAATTGAGGCAGTATGTCCGCGGCTGCAGCAAGAATTTGAAGTTAGAATTGTGTGTGACATCAACCATGAGAAAAGGAGGTCGCGCCAACCTTGGAAGAAGCTAATACCACCTGCAAGACGTTCCCGTAGGGAACGTTGTCCGGCATGCACACTGGGGAAGCCAAAGTTGGACTCTGGCAAGAAGGAAGCCAGAAAAATCACAGGATGAAGGGAAGAGCGCGGTGTGCTCACAGTCACAGCCTTCGAACTACTACTGCCGGCGTCGTTGCCTCTGTCATGAATAAAATTGCATTGTAGGAACTAAAAAGAGCCATTGAGAAGCATTTGCAAAACCCAGAGCTGAAATTCCTGAAAAAATTCAGTACTGGGAAAAAAAATGATGAAAGCTTACAGTCTGGATCTTCAGTCTCATGCCAGAAAGGTCAGCTTTTATTGGTCAACAATATACTAACAACTGGGAACCTGCTGTGCCCAGCGACCTCCTGCATCGTCGGTGGGAACTGGCAGAGCCGCTAGGGAAGCTGATGTGGAGATTCCTCAGAAACAAAGCTAGAAGCTCCTGTCGACACAGCTATTTCCCTCCTACGGATCTTACTAAAAGAGTTCATGTCATCAAATCTCCGTGATCCACATGCTCCTCTGTGTGTCGCGGCACAACTAGTAATAGCTACATCGTGGAAGTGGCCTACGTGTCCACCAGCTGATGAAAGGATGCAGAAGATGGCATGGTGCACGCAGCGGAGGGCTGCTCTGGCACAGAGGAGGACTGACTTGGTCCGTGGCAGCACAGCGGATGCACCTTGGGTCCACCTTGAGTGTTAGGGGAAACAAATAAGAAGCAGAAACGTGGACACTGCGTGGCTTCTTTTAAAGGTGACCCCTGCCGCAGGCATGATTTACACATGTGCGGAAGTAGGTGAGGCCGATATTTCTGCGGCGGTTGCCAGAGGGGGGAGACAGACACTCCCAGCTTCTGGAAGGAAAATATGAAATAAGACAAAGTGTATTCAGACAGCAAATGTCAAGAGGCAGAAAAATAGAAGACTAGATGTACCAAGGCAGGGCAAAGAAAGGAATAATTTCAATATTTATGAAAGAGTTAAAATTCAGATATTAATGCAAGAAAGTGCTAACATTTGGTCTCTAGAAACACACCTACACGAAAATAAAACCACACAGTAAATGTGAAGAGTGATACTACTTAGAAAAAATACTGTGGTGAATGTTCACAAGGTTATCCCTGGAGATTAAAGAACAACTAAATTAATGCAGTATTCCCTAAGAATCCCGCAGCCATCCTGCAGGTGCCCCCGACCCTCACAGTGTGCCAGGGTCTTGGTTACTTGTCGACCTCTGAGACACAGTGCCTGCCACCCACAAGTTAAAGGATGAGGGGCTCACTTTGGCTCACCATCTGCAGAGGTTTAGGCACATCGTCAGCCAAGGAAGGGTGACGTGGCGGAGGGGCACGGCAGAGGAGAGACGTTGGCCCGTGGCAGGGCCAACGGGCAGCAGCAGGCCTGCTTCTGCAGCCCCCCCCCCAGTTTTTAAAATATATATTTGGTACAGGCTCTTACCGTGCAACTCAGACTCGTAGTGACCCTTCTGTGTCAGCCTTCCCAGCGCTGGGATCATAGGTGCGTGCCACCATGCCCAGTCTCGCGGGCTGACTCAGCTCGCCCCAGGGTCGGGGGCCCACATCTTGCCAGCCCTTGGTCTTTCTCTTTCCATTCCATCCAGGGTAAAAGCCTGTTGGTTGGTGCCACCTGCTCTGCTTCCGGCTCCGGTAAATCCTTTTGGCCACATCCACAGCTGTGCTCAACCAACGGATGGACTAACCCAGCCTTGTAACCCATGATCTGGCCACCTACCGAAAGCCCCTCTAAGAGCTCGGCACGCTTTGGGATACATCTGGGTATGAGCTGTAATAGCTGGCCTCAGCTAAGGGGCTTACAGCGTTGGCTCACCGGATGTTCAAAAAGACATTAAGAGTTTTTATAATAGCTAAGTGGCCTTAGAGCCATTTTTAAAATGTGGATATTGAGGCTCAGAGAACAGCAGCAATTTTCCAGAGGGCATGAAGGCTGGAAGTGGCCAGGCTGGGAGCAGGGGGCAGTGGGCATGTAAGTGGGCGGCCTCCTAGGGCCGCAGCCCACACCTGGGTGGTGCCTCCATATTGTCAGGCCGTTCTGCTCCACCGAGTCTTGGAACATTCTCCATCCAAAGATCACACCTTGCAGACGCACTTACCCCCACCTGCCCCTTCCCCACCCACCTCTGTACGCCGACATTCCTGCCTGTCTCAAGGCCACTGGTCACAACTGTCTGGCTATTCTTAAGATATAGTCCTCATGTTCCAGGGCCTTTAAAGTACCAGCTGGGGCCAGCGTGGGCTCTTTCAGAAGGAAAGACGGTTGTGCAAGGCCTGGTTCTTTGTCTCCACTGCCATCGGTCTCTTCTGCCAGAAAATGATACCAAATACCCGCTGGCACCCAGGGGCCATGTGGTTTCACACTGTCTGCTTTCCACACTCCTGTTCCTGGTGACCAGAGGTGGCTTTTGCTCCTGTGTGCTGCTGCCACTGGGCCAGGCCCACCGTGGGGTGGGGACCATGCCGACCTTTGTGACCATCTCCTGCCTCCTCTCAGGCCTAGGAAAGAAAGTGATCTCAGGGTGACTTGGAGATGTCAGGCTAAGCCTGCGCATGCATCAGGTGGATAAAGGATGAAGCCTGATGAGCCGTTGTTTGCACAGGCCGGGGACGCCCGTGGTGGAGATCCAGCCGAAGCGCTGTAGTTATTTTAAGATGACACAAATCACTGATTCTGTGATAGGGAGAGGATGTGGTTGGGCCCCGGTGCTTCCCCGGGAGCCTGCAGCCACTCTGCTTGTCTCCTCCGGTTCTGTGCAGTCTTTCTTTCCAGCCAAAATGTCCACACAGCAGTCTGCATCCGAGGAAGGTCCCCGCATTCATAGGCTTCTGGATGCTGCAAGCTGTGCTCCAGCGAAGAGCCCAGAATGCGGCTCCTGCCCACCGCCACACTCGGTTCCTCCCTTCTCTGTCCAGCTTCTCATCCTCTCCCTGCTTCCTCTCGACCTCAGCTTGTGGTTTTTCCCTGCCTCCTGGGTCTGCCTGTGCTCCCTGGGGAGACCTACCAGGTGGCAGCGGAGACTGCGGGCTTTGGAACAGGGAACACCAGGATTCAGCCCTGGGATGGGAAACTGCGAGACGGGATGGAGGCTCGGCCTTTGCTAGTTGTGTCGTGTTGGGTTGGGTCACTCCCGCCACAGCTGCTATTACTGTCATCGTCACCATCATTGCTGACTTCCTTGTGACCACAGCAGCAGTGACGCTGACACAGACCACAGTGGTCATGCAATGGTGTCCTTGAAACACAGAGTAAGGTCACTGAGCCGCAAAGCAACACAGAGAGCAGAGGTGGAGGTACTGGCCAAAGCCCTGGGGTCCAGAATCTGAAGGTGGTGGTGTCTGAGGGCAGCTCAAGGAGAGAGAATTCGCTGTGCCTCTGCCTCCTTGCTCTGTTCCTGCCTTAGCGGCCCAGGCGAGGCCGGCACAGCCCGGTCAGGGCAGACTTTGTGGAGCTGGTGGAACCCCAAGGCTGATGTCGATCTCCGCTGGAGACAGCTGTAGACCCGCCCAGAAGCCCTGGGATCCCAGATAGGCAGAGGCCACACCCGGCTGCCATGGCTTGGTGGCTGCAGGCAGTGGGCGCAGAGGCCAGGGAGAGCGGAATGAGGACAGGATGATGACAGCCACAGGGTCTCTTTGGGGGTGATGACAATTTTCAAGAAACTAGGAAATGAAGACTGGCACGGAGGAAAGAGAACCTACCCAGTGCCCCTGCGCTGCTTTTATCCTACAGGCGCTGTACTGCTAGTTTTGCACAGCTCAGGGAACTTACGTGAGTCTGGTGTTCATCAGCGGGCCTCTCCTTTGCTTCCTTAGCTTGATGGGGCTGCGGGAGGTGGGCACAGAAGACCTCATATCGTATATAGTTGCATGGGGGCCAGGGCTGAATGGAAACGCAGAGTCCTCTGTTGAAAACTTATAAGGCTTTAAGCTGATGATGTGGTCGCTGCTGGGTCGCACGAGCCGTGTAGCCCTGATGCTGGCCCTGCTCATGGACGGTCACAAGGTCCACCCAGGTGGTGACATCCAGCTGCGGTCCTGTTGACCAGTCCTTTCCAACACAGCCCTGCTTATAAAAGAAAGGACCGTGCAGAACGGGCTGCGTGCTCCGCCCAGAAGCCCACATGCGGCTCCTGTTCACCTCTTCCTTTGGCCACATCTTCTTCCCTTGAGCTTCATTGAATCTATTATGGTTGTGTTTGCCCTAGGCCTGCAGTATGAGGCTAGACCACACACACACACGCACACGCACACCCCGCATGTGCCTACGCATGTTGGGGGTTGTACCACGTAGGTTCACGTACGTGCACGCTGCGACGGTTGTTGAACTACAGAGTCACTCCACGAAGTGCTTCCTAGCACGTGGCCCTGTTGTGCAGCGTCTCAGGATGGTTTTAGTCTATGCTCGATGACTGGGCCCAGGCTGAGTTCTGAGCGGCAAGTGGCTCTCCAGAAACTTCCTCAGGGGCTCGTGGTGCACAGCCCTCCTTTCCCTCCTGGGGATGCTGAGCTGAAGTGAGAGGCCGGCGTCACGACCTCGTGCTTTGTCCTTGCAGTTTCTCCTCTCCAGGGTCACCGTGTCCCAGCCCAGCTGCCTGTGTCCAGCCCACCTTGTGGGCGGGCCCTCGAGCCTGCACCACCCTGCGTCTTCTGGTTGGTGCTGTGCTCTGTCCCCTCCCTTCCCTTGTAGCCGGGCATGTCCCCCAATTCCTACCTGCCCTTTGCCACTGTGCCACCGGCCAGTCATCCTCCCCTGTCCCCCTGCTGCCTGACCTTCTGTTCTCCCTCTAAGTTTTCCTGTCTGTCCACCTGAGATGCTTTGTGTTACCCAAGAACGGTGTGCGCTCTCTCCGCAGTGTGGCACCTTCCTCTGTACAGTCCACCTCTGGGCTTGTCCCTGGCCCCTTGACACGCATACTGCTGCCTGTTCTCGGAGCCCGTGTCTCCAAGAGCTGGTTATGACGTAGACCTGGAGCGTTCCCCCCAAATGTTCAGAGTGGGGCTTGGAGTGCGACAGGATTGCAGAGGCGCTGTGCTCATCGGCAGATTTGCCCACCTGTGAGCTCATAGCGGAATGTGCTTTTAGAAGATAGGTCACTGGGGCTGTGTCCTGCACGGACCTGTCCTTGACCTGTCCCTTCCTGCTTCCTGGCTGCCAGGGTTGAGCAGCTGCCCTCTGCCCCATGCTTTGGCCATTCTTTCTGCCCTAGAGCCAGCTGACCATGGACTGAACCCTCTACAACTGCAAGCAAAACTAAGTCCCTCCTCCTTTAAACTGCATGTTGGGTGTTGAGTCCCAGGGCTGGTGAAACGGCTAAGACAGGGTCCTCCCTGGCTCCTCATCTTATGGAAATAGGAGAGTCTCCCCAGTTGTTTGATGCCTCTTCCCGTGTTGTCATGTCAGTGTAGTTCTAGAAACACCGGGCATGCTCGCTGACTTGCAGTAGGGTTCCCACTCTGTGCACTGCTCCCACCAGGGTGCCAGAGAGCTGTCTGGAGCTGGACTCTCCCGAGCTTCCTCCTGGCTGTGCCTGGCCTGCAGGCCATGTTCCCCTCCCCTCTCTCTGCGCACTGTCACAGAGGTATCGCGTGGCACCCCGGAAATGTTGCTTGCCAATGCTTGGGGTGTATCCACCTGAAGGGTCCTGGGATTGATAAGGTCATGGCGGCCAAGGGACCCAGGCAGAAGCAGGCAGCAGACCCAACAGGACCGTGCTTCCTCGGGGAGTGGCTACTGCCTTCCTGGAGTGCACGGCTCCATATCTTAAGACCAGGTGACTCCTTCCTGGAGAATCATTGAATGGCCCTTGGGAGTGAGGACACATGGAAGTTTCTGGCAATGACGCCAGCACTGCACCAGCCGCTGTGCTTGTGGGAATCACGAACGAACTGGGCCTAATGACTAGGACAGGAATGGGAGAGGCGATGGTGATAGCACACTGGGCACAAGTTTGTGTTTCTTGAGTGGTTGGAATATTGGTGTGCAGGTGCAGCAGATATTCATCAGAGGATCTTGAGTGGACCTGCCCGCAGGTCCTTGGCACACAGCACGTTCTTGGCACACAGAGCTGTCCCTGGTTCTCTGACAGGGGCATGGGTGGTCATGTCAATGTCCTCTGATCTTGCTCTGCTCCATGCCAGATCCTCAGTGTGGGGAGGTGACAAGGTGGCTCTGAGAGAACCATGCTGCATTTGGTGCGACTGCTCCTGGCAGATGTGAGCTCTCAAAGGATGAAGCGAGACCATGGGGAAGAGACCCCGTGGGGCGAAATCAAAGGCTGCAGCCGTACGTCACTGAGCCATCTTTCCACCAACTGCCCCACATCATGTGCCACGACACTCGTGAGACAGTCCTCACTTATGCTTGCTGGAGCCCTGCTCACCCTCTGATATCCACCAGAGGACCGGAGGAGGAACAGACTCCCAGCAGCTCTGCATCCAGACCCTCTGCACCTGATGTTCATCGATTCAGTTCTTTTAGCAACTCCATAACATGGGAGATGCCATTACGCCCATTGTACAGATGAAGGAAATTGACAGAGCCTGGGCCCTGACCAGCCCGCCCTCAAGGCTCCCGCTGGTCGGTTCAAAATACAGAATAGCTTAGTCAGTCGGCACAATCTGACCTTCTGAATCAGGCGTTGAGGAGCGGGACCCACGTGTCAGCCACCAGCTGGAGTTAACACAGAGTGCCCCGGAACCCCCTCCACCCCCTGAGGGCTGCGCTTGAGCCAAGTGAATGACTGCAAAGAGCTCAGAGCAGTTTGCCTCTCACAGCAAGTTTGCACCTGCACCCAGGGGTCCAGAAATACCACGACTCAATCGCGGGTGCAGCTTTGCAGACAGTCCTGTTATACTCAACAGATGTCTTTTGATTCTGCAATATTTCCAACTGTCAGAGCTGAAAAAGCAATAAATAATAATGCTCTCCCATTTGCATAGCAACCGAACGCTCTGTGTCGCAGGGTAGCTTCGCTTCCTTCCCTTTCAGTATTTGGTGATGCCGTCTGAAGCCTCAGGACGTCTGCGTGTCATTCCCAGGATGCTCATGGGAAGCAAATATTTAGGCTACATGGCCATTATTCACTTTTAGAACTTTTTTTTCCCCAGGAAAATAAATGTTACTTAAAGCAGATGGTGCTACTGTCTCAGACGCATAGCTCGTAGCCTCCGTAATTTATTTTTACAGTCTTTGTATGGTACTATCTTTAAAGCATCCCTTATGGCAACCGCAGATGTGAGTGAGGTATTGGCCATCTTTTCTCTTTTTTTCCACAATGCAGCTCCGTACAGAAGTAAGCTAATCCCCAACAAATCCCAATGTGTATTATCCTTTATTTAAAAGGAAATCCCACAGTTCTAAAACTATTGCAACAGCACTCAAAAAGCCGGCGTAGATAGTGTTGTGTCAAAAAAAAAAAAAAAAAAAAAAAGTACATAGAGCTTTAACGTGCCCTGGAGAAGCAGGCACTTTTTCGTATCCAGGCCAACCTCTTGTTATTCCAAAAGTTCGGATGTGGCCTTGGTTGTGATTTATTGAGGGTGCTGCCGTTTCTGGGCTTGTCAGCACTAATGCTAGGTAAGGGTTCCAGCGAGATGCGTGGCTTCTGTGGTGGAAACGTGGGTCCATTTCACAGCCAGTGAGATTTATTCATTCTGGTCAGAATGTGTCTGGGGGAGCCCAGGGCTGGCAACATCGTGAAGAGTCGGTGCTCAGGCGATGAAGACCTGCAGAGAACTCCGTGGTCCGAGTCCACATCCCGCCATGAAAGCAAGGTAAGCAGGGGCTCCGCACTTCACAGCAAACAGTTGCGTTTAATTTAATTTAACTTCCCTGATTACTGAAAAATGGTTACAGGAAGATTAAGCTGTAAAAGTAATGGCTTTAGCAAATAGCAGAGGGACGTGGCAATCTATCAATCTGTAGGGCACTGGGCATTTTGACTCTGCTCCCTTTGACTTTATTATTAATAATAATGACTAATCATAGCCACTTTCTGAGAAGCTCCTATTTCAGAATTCACAGTCACTGAGCTGGCAATAATCTGCTCCCTGGCTTGGCTTTGCAAACCTGACTCTGAGGGTTAGTGGGCTGCCCAGGCCAGGCTCGAGAGCCACCCGGGGTGGGGGGGGTAGCTTGCCGATGAATGCATGAATGTCACGCTGCCAGCTCCGTGGAGACACTTCCTGGTTGGATGCCGGATGCTGGCCCAAGGGGAGCTGGGGCTCTGAGCAGGCTGTCCATGGATGGGCAGAGGTCAAAGGCTTTGGCATCCAGTCCTGTTGCATGTCCACAGAAGTCTTGGCTGGCTCCTCCGAGCTGGGGTGCAGGCTGGTGGAAGACGAGCACATGAGGGTGACCAGAGACGAGGAGAACCCAGGGTGCTGTTTAGTAGGTGTGGCACGGCAATACCCACTTCCCACCTGCAGGAGGCACAGCTGAGTCCTGCCTTCCCCTATGTAGCATCCTGAAGGTGAAATGAGCATCAGAGACTCTCCGAGCTCTGAGGGGCATTTGGTACCATGGTGGAGCTGAGAATAGGTGGTCAGAGCCCTGGCCTCAATTTTCACGTCTAAGCTGGTTATAGAAGAAAAATAGAATGAAATTCTCTGTGGGAAAGGGAGGGGTTATGAAGAATTCAGTGGATAAAAAGAGTAGACACTCTCTGGGTTCACCCATCCACCCACCCATCCGTCCATTTATCTATCCAGCTATTCATCCACATCCATTCATCTATCCATCTGTCCATCTACTGACCCACCCACACACCCACGCACCCATCCACCATCCATCCATCCATCCATCCACCAACCTACCTGCCCATCCACCTATTCATCCACCCACCTACCCAACACCCACCCACCATCCATCCATCCATCCATCCACCAACCTACCTACCCATCTACCCATTCATCCACCTACCCAACACCCACCCACCCACCCACCCAACCCCTCCATCATTTTGTTCATGTAAAAAATTTAACTGTGTATTGACTGTGCCCAACCTTGCTCCTAACATGGCAATTAGGACGGCAGAGAACAGGTCCCTCACCTTGCTTACATTACAGAAAGGAGGTGGTGGCTAGGAGCATGGGTAGATTGTGGAGTGTTTGACTGTGGCCCCTGAGGAAGCTCCTCCTACTGCCAAGTATGGCAGACCAGAGGTGGAGGCATGGCCTCACATTCCACCCCTGTATTCACACCAGGTCAAGGGCTATGGAAGTCCATGGGTGGATAACCAGCAGCTCCGCTGAAAGTGTGCTGGTCCTCCAGGCAGCCTTGGCTTCCCTCAGCTGCTTGCCTGCACCACGGCTGGGGCTTCATCACCCAGAGACCATCTCTGTTTTTAGCCTCCCCTGCATGGTTGAGTTCGTCCAGGTGTCTGCCTTTAGGAGAATCCAGATCAAGCCAGGTGTTTTGCAGAAAGAGCTGGGTGGGGTGCCAGGGCTTTGGAGAGCCATCCTTTGGAATAGCCAAAACAGGAGACCTCTTGGGAGACAGGAGGACTGTGACTGTGCAGATATGGCTGAGCAGGGGAGACAAGGGTGGAGCCGAGCCAGCAGCCAAAGAGACCAAGGGCCACTATGGATCAGGCCTGTGATGCCTTTAGACCATGACAAGGAGCCTGGATCCCATGCAGGGGCTCAAACGTGAATGGAAGGCTGAGAGTGGTGCCATCTTGACAGTGCCACTGCCTAGCAAGGCTGCTGGCCCCAGCGGCTGGATGCAGATGACCTGTGTGCCAGGGGAGGGGGGTGTACATGGGAAACAGCAAACCTAGAGCTGCTCCACCAGGAGAGGGAGGGAGGTGGGGCTTGGAGCAAGCTGGTGACCCCAAAGCCTTGGGGAGTACATTGGGGTTTGTTCGGCATCTCTTGGAAGATTGGGCCTACACTGTGTCAGGAAGTCCAGGGTCCAACTGAGTCAGGGGCAACCCCACTCATTACTGGGAGAAGCCCCAAGAAGAAGGGGCTTTCAGTGGGCACCAGAGGTTCCTTTTGGAAAGACTACCGGAGATGTAGATTTATACACAAGTCTAGTTCTTGTGGAAACTTGTGCTGGGGGTGCAAAAGAGACGTGGTGTGTGAGCTGGGCTTCCCCATGCAGAGTAACTCCCTGGGGGATGCTCCAAAAAGGTGTTTGCAGAGCAGCGGCAGGGGCAACAGATGCTCAGAGAGTCCTGGGGACTCTGTGGTTTCTGTCAGCATCTGGGCTGGAGAGCCCTGAGGACAGCTTCGGAGCTCAGGTTGGTTCACTTTCTGCATCAAAGTTACTGGGGCACAGGGTGCCCAGATCCCTGGGTAAATGATGCTTTAGCCATGTCTACGACTGTGCTTGGGTGCCATTAGCATTTGCCCTGATGGGCCGAGCGGAGCAGAGGGTCCTCTCTGACGTGGTGGACATGAGCAGTCCAGTACTGGCCCACAGAGAACCGGAACCAGAGCAAGCCAGAGTTCTCTGAGTGTCTTCAAGCATGGACACTGGCCATCGCCTGCCTGGAGATTTGGACTTAGACTGGAACCAACACCGTTATCTCTGTTGGGTCTCCTGTGTGTTGGCCGTACATCCGGGACTCCCCAGCGCTGTTCTCACATGAGTCATTGCATAGTGTACTGGGTGACTCAGTTTCTCTGGCAAGCCCAGTCTAACTTACAGCTCTGCTTCTCTTCTGTGGATGTTACTGAGTCACTAAAATTCCGCCAAGTTCTGTTTTCCAATTCTGTTCAAATATGCCAGACAGAAGTAGAGTCATGCGACCTTCACCCTTCTGTTACTGCCCTCTTCTGCTCACCATGATGTTCTTCAGTTTTATCCACGTGCTGGCTGTCTGGGACTCATCACTGGGTCAGGCAGTACTGGGCCATCTGATGGCAGAGCTGAGACCCACATGCAAGGTCGTAGCTGGCATCCATAGCACCCGCTTTCATTCTCCACGCCACTGCCTGGGTCAGCATTTTCTCCTTTTGAAAGGCTGAATACTGGGCATTCCGTGGCTGGGCACTCTGAAGCTTTCCACATCTGGCTGCTGTGAACAGAACAGTGGTGCCCCTGGCGTGGGTGTGCATCAGTCCCTCCTGACTCCGATTCTGCACGTCTCCTATGTACTTTAGTGCAGGGTTGTTAGATCATCCGGCAGCTCCATTTTTATGCAGTCTTTTGACAATGGCCATGCTGCTTTCCACAGCTGCTACCCCACTTTACATTCCCCCAGCAGTACATAAGGGGCTCCAATTCCCCGGATCCTTGGCAACATTGCTATCTTTATAACGAGTGCACTAGAATTGTGGTCTTACAGTAGTCCTAAATGAATAATGAATTTCTAGAAATAAAAAAAAAATGCTGTTTAAATACAAGAAGAAAAGGGAAGTGCACAAATCTGGCGTGTATGATTGGACGAATTCCCACCCATGCATAAAACTGTGTCACGTGGCTCAGTTCTTATCCAAAAATTTCCTGCCTCTTGCAGTTGGGCCACCCCTTCCCTGCCGCTTCTCAGACTTTCTTTTCAGCTGTAATTTTGCCTGTTCTAAAGCAGACAAATGGAAGGATAGAGTGTCTGCCCTTTGGCATGGCCTTGCTTCCTTTCAGCTGGCCTTTGCCTTGAGGCTCATCCACGTTGGAGTGTGTATCGCATGCACTTGTGTTTAACTCTTGCATGGCTTTCTATTGTAGAAATACACTAGTATCTGTTGAGGTGTTTTTCCAGGGATGGATCCTTGGGGTGTTTTTTGGCTCTTGCTCATAAGAATAAGGCACTACGCACATTCACAGTCTTTCTGCGGATGCATACTTGCCTCTCTTGTAAATAAGCTCAGGAGTGTTTGCTACTTTTTATGAGAAAATACCATGCTGTTTGGCTACACAACTGCAGCACTGGATCCCTGCCTACCAAAGTGCGAGCTTTCCAGTGGCTCCACATCCTTCAGAATTTCATGGCCTTCGTCCGTGCTGCTATGATATTGATTGACACTGGCAGGAGAACTAACGATGCTGAAGCTGTGTTTGCTGATCATTCCTAGACCTTTGGTTGTGCTGCTTATTCTAAGATTTGCTTCTCTTTTAACTTGGTTGGATTTTTTCCTCTCTTATTCTACTGTTGAATTCCTGCTGTTGTAGGAGAAATTCTTAGAACAGCCTAGAATGCTTTCAACTTACTCTGATTTACTCACTTACTTTATTAACTGAGACTTTTTATGAGCAGAAATTTCAAATATGATGAGATCACGACTCATAGTTCATATTATGAACATCTGGCTGTTGGGGAGCCATTTGTTGGAAAGGACACTGTGTCCTCCATTGGATTAGCTTGGCACCTTCAAATATTCCTTCCTAATGAACCTGGTGTGTCCTTGTCCTGTTCATATGCCAATCAAAGCTCAGGTTCCTTTATCCAAAATGCCCGAGACAAGAAGTACTTCAGACTATGCAGTCTATGCACTTCGTGAGTTATTTACATATACCGAGTCCACCAAAAATGTATATGTCAGGGAAAGAAACACTTGCATAAATATTTTAATACTGAATTTATGGAGACATCATGAAATTACCTCTGGCTTCTACAATTACAAGAGGGCCCAAGTGATGGCCATGGGCTGCAGACACTTGTTAGTAAGGGGGCCGGCTGCAGGGTGTGCGTTTTTTGTGGACTCTGTCCATTTATCTTGGTGGTGAGGCTCATGTCTAGAGACAGCATTGATACGCAGAGAGTGAAGTGAATCTGTACAATGTCTTCATCGTTCTGTGCACAGAGAAGGTTCCTCTTGTTACCTCTCTTGGCACTCAGAAAATCTCGGGTTTTGGAGGGTTTCAGAGGTGGTCAACCTGTGCCACACTCACCCGGAACCAGGCACGTTAGGTCTTCTAATTTTAGTTATTGTTTTCAACATTGTTTTGACTCTTCTGGGTCCTATGTTGACTATCCCGGGTCCTAAAACCATATAACTGTGAGATTCAGCTTGTCAGAACATACACAACACATTATCCATTGTGATTACTGACTCACTGAATCTATAGATCAATTTTGAGAGAATTGATAGGTTAACAACATCAAGACTTCCATCTCATGGCTACTTCCTCTTTGACATTCTTTCTTGTGCAATGTTTGTTAAATCCATTCTCAACTCCTTTATAATATCCAAAACTATTTTACATTTGGTCTTAGCTAAAAGACTGAGAAGCAATCCAAAGCTATTTTAAATGCAACTGCCTTTTAAAATTACAGTTACGAGTTTTCATTGTTGGCTTTGTGAAACCAGACCTGCGTGTGCCAAGCGCGTCTCCATGATGTGACTCAGCTTACTTCCGGGAGGATTTCTTTCTTAGTCCTGCTCCTTGTGGTGACGGAGCTGCTCTTTCCCTTCCTGGCTTTGATGCTCTGTTTTCCTTGACTCCTCACATTGGCTGGGGTCACTGCTCTCCTGGGACACACTGATGAGAAGACCCAGCATCGTCCTCGTGTAGGAACTGGGCAGCTCTGTTCATGACACAGCATGGAGCTGGTTCCGGCTTTTGGCTTTCACGCATGCCTTTTATCAGACCGAGAATCCTCAGATCTTGCTTTGATAGGATTTAATGCTAATTGGTGTTCAATGCTGCCAAGTATTCTTCTGTGTGCGAATTTATTTAAGAAATCATTTGATTTTACCTCAAATTGCATTAACAAGATAAATTCCAGAAATCAATTTTCCAACACTAAGTCAATATTGCATCTGTACCATAATACAACGGGACACATTACCTTTCTAATAAATGGCTGATTTTGATTTGCAGCTATGCTCAAAAGAATGGTCTCTTCTTCTTTTCCTCCTGCCTTTCTTCTGAGATGCACTTTCTGGTTTGGATATCTTGGTGATGCTGATCTCAGAAAACAACCTGGGACGGGCCCTTCCTTCAGCATGCTGTGCACAATCTCATGGAGCACGGGCGCTAGCTCCACCTCGAACCGGGTGCACCTCACCAGTGCACTCATCTGGCCTCAAGTGTATCTGTCAGAAGCTGACGGAAAACCAATTCAGTTTCTGCCGTAGATAGTGGGTGACTGGATCTTCTGTTTCATTTCTGTCACCTAGGTACAGGTGTAGTTTTTAAGAAACGTGGTCATTTCATCTTCTTTAGTGTATGGGCAATAGTTCGTTTTTAATGTCCTCTTGCCATTCTTGTAATGTCTGCAGGCTCCGCATTAACTATGCCCTTTCTGATATGGCTAGTTTGCGCTGTTTCTGTTCATTCTCACTGTGGGAACTGGGCAGCTCTGTTCACGACACTTAGCGTGGAAAGCTAAGGGGAAAGCGACAGGCGCATGACTGTTGGCCTTCAACACCGAACGTCACTTTCAGTATTGCTTCCTCTTTTTTTATGGATTTGGACTTTATATTTATTCTTTCTATTGCCTTTTCTTTTTAAAGAATTTTTGGTTTGAATGTTATATCACTGATTTTAGACCTTGTTCCTCTAATATGCATGCTTAAAGATGTGTATCTCCTGGTATTACTGCTTTATGATCGTCCTAAGAACTGCGATATGGTACATTTTCACTACCGCTTGACCCCTTTCCTCCTGCGATGGGTAGTAGTTGGATAATTCTCTGTCCATCCCCTTAGATTTGGCTGGCCAGCTGCAGTGCACCCACCATATACAAAGCTCTGTGCCCTCCAAGGATCTGGGCAGCACCTAAATGTGTGGCTGTCCTATTTCTAGAATCTCCCATCCCCATCTTTCTACCCGACACCTCTTCATTCATTCTTCTGGCCTTTTGAGCCTGTTCCCTGTTGATTTCCTTTCGAGTTTTTCCTCTCTGTATCTTTCATAAATTCTGACCTCAGGCAAAAGGAAACCCACCCCGTGCCTTCTCCTCTTCCAAGTCCCAGGTTCCCTCCCAGATTCTGCCTGTGCAGCTTGTCTCCAGCACCATCTGAAGTTCCAGGCTTTTATCTGTGGAAGCACCTGTCTGGCAGGAGGTGTGCTGCCAATATGGGGTAGAGCTAAGCTTAGTGATTTTGAAAAGAGCAAGCTTAGTTAAATAGAAGGCAGTCTGAGTGTGGAAAGTTGGAGTAAATACTTAATAAGATGTGTAAAAAGCAAGTGTAAAATATGTTTAAAGCACAGGGAGGATCTTTTAGTTAACAGATATCAATCATCTGACCTAGAATTTAAGCATGGATACTTGTCACAAGGACACAGAACAGCAGTGACCTAAACAACTGAAATTTTGCTTCTCTCTTGGGAAGTCATATGTCCATCCCTAAGAAAAATATCTGTGGCAATCAGCTTATAAGAAAAAAAAAAAGGTTTGTTTTGGTTTAAGGCTTCAGAGGTATCAGTTCGTGGTCACTTGGCACCACTATCTTGGGTCTGTGGTGGCAGAGGACATCAAGGGAGGAGCACATGGGCAAGGAGGCCCACTCATTTCATGGCATCTGGGAAGCAAAGAGAGGAAGGGAGGAGTTGAGATCCCAGAATCCCCTTCAGGGGCACCCCCCCCAATGACCTAACTTCCTCCCACTGAGCTCTGCATCTTGAAGATGCCAGCTCCTCTCAGGAAGGCCATGGGCTTCGGACCAAGCCATCAGCACATGAACCATCTGGGGACCTTTTGGGATCCAAACTATGACATCGCCCATGTATACATTTCCAAGTAGGGACAACAGGCTTCACCTGCAGAGCCAGCCGGTGGCTGAAGGCTTCCGTATTAGTGCCCTTCATGCCTTGTCCCACTTTCTAAGGGAAGAACACACACATGTTGCATGCCTATCCTTCCTGCTTTAGTTGCACTGCTGGGATGAGGGCTGTGTGGTCACGTGGAGCTGCAAGGGCAGCGGGGAGCTGCCTCCCTCCCTCTGCGCTGCTTCTTTGCCGGTGGAGAAAACTACAGAGGAACAAGTAGAGGACAGACACGGGGAACAGGTTCCATATTGATCGCAAAGTATCAGCATAACAAACACCACAGGAATCTTGCGTTCTGCTTCTGCACTTCTTTCCGACTGCTAGTGCTTTTAGAAGCTATCTAGTTTGTCATGCACAGCTTTTACTTGCGCTGTCTTCTTCTCAGCTCACTTGTCTCTTATGTGAATGCGAGGACTTTACACCGATCTGTCTGCTCCCCCAGCTTTTGTGCTGCTAGCATGAACTTCCATGTACGTTAAAACGATTCCTCGTAGTGGCAGTCTGTTCCATGTAAGTAATAATATTTTAATACAATTAATAGGAAGCACCAACCCTGTTTCAAAGAAGTGCTTCGTCATGTATTTGCCATTTTCTTTGCTGTGCATTCCTTCCTGAGGTGCCCCCCTTCACGTGGGCGCCACTGTGCAGTGCCTCAGATGGCTCGTGCTCTGAGCCTCCCCTTCATGCCCATGGTGCAGAAATGTTCTCATTATGCATGACGGCGCTTAACATCGCAGCAGTGATGCCAGCAGGGTCTTCGGTGCCTTAAACTTATCATTCCACGGTTTGGTGAACCTCTTTCCTCTCAAGAGAAGTCAACCATCACTTACATCCTTGTTCCTGGCTTTTAACGTGCTTTTCAAATTTAGTTGCTCAAACCTTAGTTTTCTTGGGTTGGGTTTTCTGTAGTTGGGCCACACCAGCTCGGCTTCATATTTCTATTACCTGGGATTTGCTATGATTCTTGGATTTGTCAATTAATGTTACTCATGAAACTTGTGGAAAAGCCTGATCGCTACTTCTTACCCCTCTCCCTCTGCCAACTCCGTTTCCCCTCTTCTTTCTCTCTTCCTTTGGCTCTCGTCCCCTCCCCGACTCTCTCTCTTTCTCTCTGCCCTTCCTCTGGAAGTTAGATCACTTTAAAGGATCCTACAGGTCACTGCGATCTGATTGTGTTTTAAAAATTCATTTTTTGGTTCCTTACAGTAGATAGATTATGCTTCTTTTAAAGTTCCCTGGGCTTTTATTTTTCTTTCATGTTCAATCTCCTCCGAAGCTTAGCCAGTAATTTTTTTTTTTGTAATAATCAGACATTGAGATTTTCAGCTGCAGAATTTCCATCTTCAAAAAAAAAATTATTTTAGCTTCTTGCCTGAGATTCCATATCTACTTCCTCTTTAAGGCTGCCTTCAATAGGTCTCCCTTCAGAACATTTATCCCAGCTGCTTTAAACTGTCTCCGAAGTCAATCATCACAGTGCGCTGTGGCCCTTCTGCTGGTGTTCTCCTTCCAGAGCCGACGACCAGTGGCCCTGGTCTCACGCATAGCTATTTTCAGTGCTAAGCACATGTATGAGGCTGTGTAAAGGTTCTGTATTGTGTCGTCTTCCTCTGAAGAGTGTTGGGCCTTGCTCTGAGTATGGGACTTTGCGAGCTGTGTGAACACAGCCCCTGGCCACTCGTATGCAGAGAGCGCCACACGGTCTCTGAGCCCCCTCATGCTCGGTCCTCTGCTTGCCCCCTCAGCTGCGCCCACTGCCTCTATGGTACCACACTCTGTTTTCTACTGCCCAGCCCAGTATGACTACGAGGAAGGGGCCAGAGTGAATGTGAGGCTCACCACATGGTTCTTCTTTGTCAGGAATGCCACAACTTTTCTATGCCCCATGCCTGAAAACATTTACTTACATATCTAGTTCATAGAGATGGCCGTAGTAGCAGGGGCAGTCCAGGACTCCTTAGTGTTGTGCAAGAGGAAGATGTAGGACTTCTCCCTCTCACGGAAGCTACCCTTAATCAAGCAGAGCTGGACATTCTAGTTTTTAAATCATCCAGCATTAACTCTAGTTCAACCAGCCTTTGTTTGTGGGGTTGAAATCCAGGGTGTGAGCTCATAGCTGTGTCTGAGGAGATCAAATCCATTCACCTTCCTGCCTCCCACTTCCCTAGGACCCGTTTTTCCCTTCCAAGGGGAGCCCCTAGAAATAGTCTCCTCAGAGTAGAGTTTCCTCAGAACAGAGCTCCTCAGAGCAAGTTTCCTTATAGCACTGTCTCCTCAGAATAGCATCTCCTCAGAACAGTATCTCCTCAGCACAGTCTCCTCAGAGTAGAGACTCCTCAGATAATCTCTCTTCAAAACAGTATCTCCTCAGCGCAGTCTCCTCAGGGCTGAGTTCTCTCAGACAATCTCCTCAGAGTAGAGCATCCTCAGCACAGTGTCTCCTCAGAAGAAAAGAGCTCACGGCTCACTCTCTGGCTGCCATCTTCCTTCCCCATCTTCACGGCCCCCTTTGAGGAGCAGATTCTAAACTCGGTCGCTCGCTGTCCTTGTCTCGTGTCTCCAGTTCTAATTGTGGATGACGCTGCCCTCCCTGATTACCCCGGACTGAAGCGATCAGTCTCCGCCCTGACCTCTTTTCATTACTGTCTGAATAATTTACTTGGCGATTAATCATGTCTGCCCTAGCTTATCACTTTTCTCATCGTCTACAAATGGCCCTTGAATCTCCTGTTGTACAATTTTCACAAACTTGCCTTGCTTTCCATCTGTGAACTAAGCATCTTGGTGGCAGGCTCCACACCAGGCCTGACACAGACGTCACACATAGAGGACCATACACTCTGTGTCCTGGGATTACTGTCATGTGTTTGCTGAGGAGGACACTGGCTGGCTCTGAACACATGTGACTGTGTTCCCAGAAGAGTCAAGTCAGATCCCGACGCACGTGTTTTACCGGGCCTACCCACACTTTGTCCCAAATGACTTGTCTTCTGGACCAAGGAAGGAAGTTACACTGGAGCCATGTGTTCAGACTACAGAATGAGGTCAACCCCGTGGCACTAGAGGGAACCACCCACCTTCTGAGCTGGGCCCGGCCCCTTGCTGTCTTTCCTCCTTTGAGCCGTGGGGCTTGTGGCTCATACTGAAGGGTCAAAGTGGGCAGTGAAAGGAGGGCGGGTTCTCCACCTCCTCCTCCTCCTCCTCCTCCTCCTCCTCCTCCTC
>PVJA010028176.1:0-27883 GCA_004027025.1 Myocastor coypus
AGAGAGAGAGAGAGAGAGAGAGAGAGAGAGAGAGAGAAGGGAGGGAGGGAGGGAGGGAGGGAGGGAAGAACAGGAAAGATGCTGGGGGACCCATATTGGTTGGGCCTGATTTACGCTTTAGGATGATGCGAGGGAGCAACAGTCCTGCTCCTGCAATGCTGCTTTTGTCATGAAAGTGAGCTGCACTTGGGGGATCCCTGCTGAGACTCTGGGGCTGAGAGACATCATTCTAGGCAATGCCCCTTGTTATGGTTTGTGTCTAGTTGTCCCCACAAAACCTCTTGCAGTCATGGGGCAGACTTCTAGGCTTGACTTTGTGATTAATTCTGATCCAGTTCTGGGATTATGGGTGTGAGTGCCACACCTGGCCTGGGGTAGATGGTCTGGATGCAACACAAGCAGGACAGATTTGCTGTCTTTAGCCATTGTTGCTACTCCTGCTCTTTTGCTCTTGCTGTTTTGCTGTTTTCTGCTGCCTTAAACTGCTGCCCTCGGCCATGTGCCAGTCTGCCTTGGACCCAGCTGAGTATGGACTGAAATCTTCACAAACTGTAAGCTAAATAAACCTTTCCTTCCTTCATTTTGGGTGTTAGGTATTTGTCCCAGAAATTAGAGAAGAGTAACTGACACACCCCTGAAGAAAGTTGTCCGGTTTGGGGTTTTGCAAGGGAAACACTTTAATACCATACACACAGTTATAAAATTGTTTTCTAATAGTCACCCAAAGAATCATATATAAAGACAGCACAGAAAATCTGTCCATACACTACAGACCAAAGGCTGCAGGTGAGGGCCTGGATTCTAATATCCTATATAAGTTAAGTTTAAGATCTAGAGCCCATGACAATGTTGTATGCAGGCCTGTTTCACAGATCTGTGCTGAGGAAGCCCAAATCTTAATGGAGGAAGTTAGAAGTCTGTGCCAGTGGGATGAAGGGTCTGTGCCAGCAGGCTGAGGGATCTGCACTGGAGCCAGGAGGCAGTACTCAGTGTAAGAGCCAGAGCTCCCCTGTAAAGTACCATAACTATCAGGTGGGCCTTCCATACCCAGCACCAAGCTCGGTCACACAGCTTGACCACCGGTTGGCAATGCAGCACAAGAGTAGAGCTCCAGGAGCATCTTTCTTGGGAAGACTAAGATTCACAGAGAGGAATTGCTAGCTTAAGGGCTTGCCACAAGAGCAAAGGGAAAGGAGGACTATGGAGATGTTTGCAGAAGCACACTTCAGGAAGAGGACTGGTACCCCTCTGCTGCCATGGTGTGAGCAAAGAGCACCCAGAGCCTCTTCCCATCATCCCTGCCTATTTCCCCCACACAGAGAAAAAGGCATAAGTGCTTTGTCCCAGTCCTAGTCTCAGCAGTGAGAGGGGAAATTAAACAAAAGGTCTGTGTCCCAAAGAGGCAATAGAGAAGTTACGCTATAAAAGCCAGTAGAGCCAGCAGCCACAATTGATGGCATCCCCAGGACAGGAGAGGAGGAATGTGATGCCCAGTTGACCCTCCCAACCCACAGAGTCCCCACCACCATCATCTTTCAGGTAGACTGATGGAATTTTTTATTACGATAGCCCAGGGTATGAGTCAAGAGCCACAGGGATAACACTAGAGGCATGAATCTCCACTAGGCAGATTTGTGCCTACTTAAGAAAATGATGACAGCCTAAGACAGCGAGGTAGGAAGGAAGAAAGGAGAAACATCCAGGAGGTAGACTCGACAGGAGGCAACAAAATGGGCCAGCTGCTGGGAGCAGGGTGAGAGTAATGATCTTGCAAATGAGAATAAAGAGAGCATGCAAGAGAAGCAGCAAGGAAAGTTCTGGAAAATGTGTAGTGGGATAGAGAATGCATTAACTGGGATGCAGCCTTTTCTGGTCATGGTGCTGATCTTAAAAATGTGAGGGGTGCAGCCATGGTGAACAGAGGATTCACCCCCCCCACGAAGAATGAGAACAAAAGCTGAGCCCTATCTTCATATCTGCCAGGTTTCAGTATGCTGCTAAATATGTGCTCAGTGAATGAACAGCAGAAAGGGGAACTTGATAGCTACGATGGCCACCAAAGTGCATTCACCTGTTGTTATTATTAAAAGTAATAAAATTATTTTGTAAAATGCATTCACCTGGCAAAGAGATCTGAGCCAAGATTCAAACTCAAATTAGCCTTGCCCCAAACCCTAACTTCTTTCCATCAGAATATCCAAAACACTAAGGGGATTTGGATTTTTTTCTATTTCTACTTTTCTTTTTCTTTTTTTTTTTTTTTTTTTTTTTTTTTTTTTTTTTTTTTTTTTTTTTTTTTTTTTTTTTTTTTTTTTTTTTTTTTTTTTTTTTTTTTTTTTTTTTTTTGTGGATGTATCTCAACTGTGTTGAATCAGCACTGCCCCATTGACAAGGACCACAAGTCCCATATCATGTGCCAGGCACTTACTGGGTACAAGGAAATGGAGAAGCCAAATATCCCAAGTTCACACTGTCATTCATCCTGTTCCAAAACCCATGTTCTCTGCACCATGAAAAGCAGATTCAAAGTTTTCATTGGCCTCTTAGAAGTCATTTCTGTCTTGATTCCTTTATTTGCCCAAATAACTCACATCAGGGGCTGCCTTACAGGGATGCCACATGAACTGAGTGAGACAGTGCAGACAGACAATGTAACACAGACATGGCACAGGGCTTGGGCTCTTGGCTACAGATAGTTTTTGTGGGGGAAGAGTGCAGAAGGACATCACAGATACCTAGAACCTGAGTCTGCGTGTGTTAGGTTACAAGGCCAAAGGGACTCTATAGCTGTGGTTACTGTAGGAACCTTGGAAGGGGTCTAGATTTTTCTGGGATATCTGGATGGCCCAGTGTAATCCAGTGTAACCTCGGGAATCCTTAAAAGTAAAAAAGAGTTGGAAGAAAGCCAGAGAGAAAGATTTCACAATGAAAGGAGGATAGGCAACAGGTTCAAAGTCATTGGCTTTGAACAAGGAAGATGCACTCTGGGCAAAGAAGTGCAGGAAGCCACTAGGTGCTAGAGAATGAAAGGAAGAAGGTTCTCCTCCAGATCTGCTGGACCATAGCCCGGCTGTCACTTTAATCTTTCTTTTTTTTTTTTTTTTTTTTTCCTTTTTTTTATTGAAAGCCCAAGCACTCAGTTTACACACAGTGTCACTTTAATCTTAAGCCATGCCAGACTTTTAACCCACATGACTATAAGATAATAAGAAGGAAATGGTTACAAAGCAATAAACCAAACCAAGACTTCAGATTGTGGGCAAAAGACAACTAAGGAAGGGCTATTAAGTGTATGAGCAAGAAACTCAGGGTCAAGGAGCAAACTATTGTAGGCAATGGACAATTGCATGAGACATGAAACTCATGGCTGTCATGGTTTAGATCTGTGTTTTTTCCCTGAAGAGACACTGTGTTTTGAAGCCAGTTGGAACACAAGATGTTACACTCATTGATAGACTGATGGGTCATGGGACATGGTCAGAGCAGTGCTTTTGGGACTTGGGACATGGTCAGAGCAGGAGGTTCACTGGAGCCTGACCCAGAAGCATCTACCTCCTTCCTGCCTCCTCCCTTCACTCTGCTTCCTGGCCACCATGGCTTGAGCTGCTCTCCTCCCCAAAGCCCCTCCCCCCATGCAGCTTCAGCTTTGGAACTGCCAACCTGGACTGAAACTGTGAGCCAAAATAAATCTCTTCTCCTTTAAATGGCAGGTTCTGCAACTGTATCTCAGTAATGAGAAAATGACTAAAGCAAAGGAAAAAAGACATGCTGCTGGCTTGAGATATTCTTTCTCTTATCTTCAATTTCTATCCCCACTCTCCACATGTAAATGCACAGTGGACTCTGAACTGAAGAGCTGGGGTCACTGGTTGGTAAAGTGGTGTGCACACACCCTCAGAGCTCATATCCCTGAGTAAATGAAGGGTGCATTGCTCATTTTCTTGAAGTGAAGTCTATGTTGGCTCTGTGCCCTCTTTTTGTGGGGCTGACAGGTATGATAAGGGCTCTCTCAGTCTCTTGCCTTGAGCCCTGGTGTGGCCTGGAGCCCATCACATGTCTTGGTGCCCATGCAAGGTTCCTGGGGGTCCCTCTACTCATACCTCAGCTTTGCAAAGGAATGGTGTGAGGCGAATGGAAGTTCAATTGCTCCTGGACAATCAAAACTTGAGCTCCAGCTGCCTGGCTTCTGTCTCCAGTTCAGCCTTCAGCTTTCCATGTACTTTGTCACTCTGCAAAGCCTTGGAACATGGCTTCCCAAAGACTGAGGGAACATTTTATTGTGGATATTATTGTTTGGTTTTGTTGTTGTTGTTGTGTTGGAAATCTACAGAGGAGGAGAATAATCTTTCCCAGTGCTTTTTCCTGCATCCACACTTGTCCACTTCCTTCTTCAGGGACCTGGAGATCCACACTCCTCAGCCCTCTTTGAAATCAACCTGACAAAGTTACTCACCTGGATCAGTGAAAGATAGGCAGAGGTTTCTTGCCTTATTTCTGGGAAGAAGCAACCAAAGACATGCACACATATCTCCACATCTCTGTTCCTGTACACTGTGGATGCACCTAATGTCACTGAACTACATACTTAAAATTGATTAAGATAATAAGGATATGTGTAATGTACTATAATTTAAAAGGAAGGAGTGGGAAGGGGAGATAGCTCAGTAGAATAAGCACTAGTCTGGCAAACGCAGGGTTCTGAGTTCAACTCCTGGTACCACAAAAACAAAAAACAAAACAAAATAAAAGAAAGGGGGAAAAGATCATAGGACCTTCTTTAGTCTGCACCCCTTTGTAACCTCAATCATACAACCAGCTAAGCCTTCTAGACATGTAGCATGAGCTAGAAATAAGCTTTCAATGTCAAGACACTGAGAGTTGGTGATTGTTTGTAATGTTTGTGAATTTTTATGGAAAAAGGCATAGCTTTAGCTTTGATAATCTCTTCTGAAAATTCTACTATTTAACCACTTTTTACTCCCTTACTGCTTAACTCTACCATTTAATAGAATTATTAAGGGAAGAAAAAACTTCTTAAAGAGGGAAGCTAGCTGTTTTAGCTTCCATTTTGCCTCAACAGTGCTTCTGTCTGAATTTTAGGTCATTCCAACAATAAAAGTACAAAGTAAAAGAACTAGACTTCTAGAACATAAAGCCTTACATTCACATTGTATTTCAGTATTTACAGAACCTTTCCAGCTGTGTGTGATATGACTGACCCGCAAAATAAACATGTTATAGGAATCATTCATTGATATCCCCATGCAAAACCTAAGATCAAGAGGTACAAGATGAGAAAACTAAGAGTAGAACCGAGGTTGAAGAGAAAACTAAGACCAGAACCCCAGGTTGAAGAGGCCCAAATCCTCCCCCCATCTCCACAATGATGAGCACCGCATGAACTGTGTTTTCATCTCATTTCTAAACACTAGTGCCTTTATAGTTAAGGTAATATAACCAGCTTAAGAACTGTAAGTACTTTAAACTAAATTATAGCAGTATCTTGTAAAGCTTAGCATAACATTACCGAACCAGTGAAATTTATTTTCAGGGTAAGCAAGCAGATTCTCTGCATAATAGAGTAGTGATGCTGGTAATAGAAACTGCTGACATAAAGGATGGGGTTCAGGGGGTTGGGAGCCTCATGTATGGACAAGTAGTAGATCCTAATGAAACTGCATTTTGGCCCTATCATCATCATCCTGAGAAAATTCCCCATGAGGGTTTTCCAGTTGAATCCTGGGCATATTATAAAGATCAAAGTAATGGCTTTTTAAAATTAGTTACATGAGTTTGTAGCTCAACAGCACTGAGTGAGAGGTGGATGTTGCACCCTCATGCCTTTTTATAGCTGTACATCACGTACATCAAAAGCTCAAGGCACTGGGGAGAACATGGTCCCGCTGCACCAGCCCCCCAGCAGCTGGGACAGACATGGAAGGAATACAAAAGATCAGTCCCCAAAGTTGTTGTGACAGCTTAATTGTATTATAGTGCTCAGATAATTCCCATTTATTTGGCTTTTTCCTCAGTGCAAATGCTGCCCCCCCCCAAGCATAGCTATTACCAGGAGAATTAAGAGCCACAACTTTGATGGGACCCCTCTCCCCCTCTGAAGCTGTCCCTGTTTGAAAGTCCTGGTAATTGTTCCACATTGATCAGGACTTCCCTGCAGCCCTCCACACGCTGAGACCCGTCAGCAACTAACTAATTGCAATTAAAATCTGCCACGTGAGTGGAAGAGAATAACATAAATTAATCAGTACATTAGCAGAATTACATTTAAATGTTCAAATGTGCATCCAACATAGTGGGACATTTTAAATTACAAAGCAAAGTACTTCATTATGGATGCTGATATTTTAATGAGGAAATGTGATGTTTGGTTAAATGGGAGTACAATATAGAGACTTCCTTAAAATTAGCATCAGTGATGCATTTTAATTCAAAAACCAAGTTGTGGTCTGTGTAATTCCTGCATGTCAATGTAGAGAAATTGCCTAGAGCTGTGGAAACAGTTGAGCATCTCATTCTCTGAAGAATTAATAATTTCAGTTGTACTAACTAGCACTTTATGTAAATTGTCAGATAAATCATAGCAATAAATACAGATTTTAGAGGAACAGAACATAATGTTTATCCTTAATTTATTCAGTCATCAATTCATGTATACTGAAGGAAGCTAAGGGATGTGAAAGATTCAGCATAACAGGCAGGGGAAAAAATAGGGAGAAAACATTTATCTATAGCCACCCAGATAATTCAGAAAAAAGGTGCCATTTAATTCCACTGAAATGGTGTATAAAAAGTTGCTCGATGATGCATGTAGATGTTAAATAGTTATTACCTTTGATTTTAAGTGAACACAAAGCTTCACAATGACACATTAGTCACTATGAAGTGACTGAGGGCCTTTTTATACTTTCCTATTTAATTGCATGAGCACACAGTAGGTGCAACACCCTTACACTTTAAGGGCTGCGTCAAGAGGCCTTGATAACCCATACTCAAATTATAATTACTTTAAATTTTTCATACTGGAAACACAAATCCAAAAATACAAATAATAGAAGCAGATCTAAATTTGGCTTGCTGTTCCTATCGCTGGTTAGAGAAAAAGCAAATCCAAGGAAGACGAAAGTCCTTTTGTTCTTGATCATGTTGTCATCTTATGAATTGCAAGGGAAATTCTTACTAGTGCTTATGAAATCACAAAGACAAGAAATGCTAGGGATACAAGTTGGTGGTAGAATATTTGCTTAATATTTGTTCTACCTGAGTTCAACTCCTAGTATCACAAAGAGAAGAAATAAAAGCCAGGACAGGGAAGATTTTCAGGTTTTAACAGCTAGAAACACATGTAGAAACAGAGCCCAAATGAAGTGTCAATAGCAATGCCAAGCAGAGCTAATTAGCATGAGAATAAACCTGTCTTCCATGATACCTGTTCTAAAGGTTGGATTCCTGCTATTCCCCATCTAAGCCCCACCAGTAGTTCTCTACTAAAATTGTATATTACATGTGATTTCACTCCTACTTAGTAAAGGTTTTCATCTGTTTCCTCCTTGATTTTCAGGAAACAGATTTTCCTTCTCCAAAATGCTTTTCTCCCTCAATAAACTCTTTTCTGAAGCATGGCTACTTACTATAATTTCTCCTTCAGAAATGGCCTGGATTCTCTAGGGGATTGATTCCATGATGTGACATCATCTTTCTACCCTGGATAACACAATCCCACCTTCCCCAGGCAGCTTTGAGTACAATGTGGCCCTGTGACGTGAATAAGAGACAGAGCTGTTCTCTTCTCTGCACAACCACCCACACGGCTGAATTTTACTTGGGGCTGGTGATTCCACAAACGCAGAGATGACTGAGAAATGCCTCACTGTTCTGTGACCCAGGAAACAGGTGCTGCAAAGAACCCTCCTTCACCATGGGCCTTAACTAAGACGCTGGAGTTCTCTTGTCAACCTATGACAAAATTGGACACAGACCACCAACACCCGTCTCTTTCATTTTCATCTTTTATCAGTCCATATTTGCAGCACATAACAGTCACATTCTTTGTGGGGAGCTGGACGTGGACATAACACATCTTCATCCTGCTTTCCTCGCCTTCCCCTCCCCCACCTCCTCCATCTCTTAGTCGCTTTTGTTTTGCAAAAGATCTCCCTCCCTATTTTCTATTATCTACCTTTTATTTTGCTCTTTATTCATAACTTGGGTTGAGAAAAATAGGTAATATTCAAGCTTGTGTGTCTGATTTAGTCTACTTAAGATGATGGTCTCAAGCTACTGCTATTTTCCTACAAATGACTAAAACTTAGCCTTCCTTTTGCAAGAACAGTGTGCCCCTGTGTGGGTACATATCGTATTTTCTTTATCCATTCATCTATTAATAGATATGCAGGCCACTTCCAAGGCTTAGTTATTAACGATTGTGCTTCTGCCAACACAGGTATGCAATGTATCTCTGTAACATGATGTCTTTAACACTTTGAGGAAGATACCTAGAAGGGCAGTAGCTTAGTCAAAGGGGATCTCTTATTTCTCATTTTTCTTAGATATTTGCATAGCAATTTTCATAGTGATTATACTGTTTACATTCCCACCAACAATATAGAAAGGTTCCTTTTCACCCCAACCTTCCCATCCTTCTGGTTTTTTTTTTTTTTGTTGTTGGTTTTTTTTTTTGATGGGGGGGCTCCTTATGGTGGCCCTTCATTCTGGAGTAAGATGGAGTGTCAATGTTGTTTTAATTGTATTTCTCTATGTAGGCCAGTGATGTTGAACAATTTTTTAATCCATTGATAAAGTGTTTGTACTTTTATCAACTCCCATTTCTGTCTTCAAAAAAATAATTCTCTGGCCTGCTGGTACCTACAGATCTGTCAGAACTAAATGTTTCTCAACTCAGGGACCAGGGAGATAACTCTGTAGCACAAGTGTCTCCCTGGCAAGTGCAAGGTCATGAGTTTGAACCCCAGTCCTGCAAAAAAAAAAATTTCTCAACCAAACTTTGGCCAAGCTTCTCCCCTTTCCCAGTGCCCTGAACTTGGGTCCTTCAGCCTGGGCAGTAATCAACCCTTCCCAGTATAAGCCAGTGTTGAGGTGAAATAATCTCTGACCCACTGTTTCCACTTTCTCAGAGGTGTCTTTTCAGCTGTTGTCTCTCTTTTATTTTAAATTTTGAGCCTTGCGCAGGTCCAAAGAAGCACATTCTCTATTACAGGTGCCCCTCTCCTTTGCCATCATCCTTTCAAATGAAGTCTCTCCCTGCTAAGCACAGATTTGTTGTTTTTTTATTGAAATCATCAACAGCCAGAAGTGTCTAGGTCCTAAGCAAAACTTGTGCAGAGAGATCTCATTATATCCTCTATGAAGTAAGACCAAAAAATTCCAGAATGAACTGAGTGTCCTGGAAATTAAAAAAGGCAAACACATGATTCTCTAGGTACTATCAAAGTAAAGAGCTTTTCATTCTGTTGCCCTGAAAATGTAACTAAGCTTGCACTCATATCTACATTCAGAAATATGTTTCTAAGTATAAAGTATTTATATTTCATATACTGCACAAACATGCACAAAAAATGTTCTCAAGAAATAAAAGCACTATAGCAGTCCCGTATTTTTTCAGGCTAATTAGAATGGAGTAGTTTACATCCTCCAGAAATAGCAAACAAGAAGCCAAAAAACCAAAGCTAAGAATGTTCTTCACAGAGGGAAGTTAACTTTGTCCACTGGTTTGGGCTTGATAAAGTTAAATCATTTTCCCATAAGACTATATTGGTTATGAACTCCATTTCTCACCAAGAACAAGAAATGATACTGAACAAGGACGAAATAAGTCACAACAAAATTGAAAGTAGAAAAGTCTTGATGGTGTTTATCATCTCTCATATTTCTAATGGGCATGTTTTACCACATACACTGTTTTAAAAATCTAAAACAAAATCCTGTATAGAAAAAGAAACAAAAAACAAAGAGAAAAAGACCACTATATTCCATTTTCAGGGCCCATGAAAATAGCAGAAGACATGACTGAAAGCTTCAGGATGCAATGATAAATTGCTTACTCAACTAGCAAATATATAGAGAGAAAGAGGGAAAGAAAGGGAAGGAGAGAATCCTGGTGTGTGGTGCTGAGAAAGGAAAGCTTTGTGCTTTAACTTCTTGCTAGACAGTTGTGTGTACCATTCATAGTTTTGTGAAGAAAGTGATATTCATTTTTCCCTCTTTTCTTTTTAGAGAAATAAGTGGTTAGACACATAAACAAGTATACAATAATTCAGGTAGAGAAAAAAAGTTCTTAGAACCATTGTACTTAGTTTTACTCATCCTGGCAATAAAACTCTATAAATGATGTCCCATAGAAGGGCAGTTTCCCTGGTGACATTCACAACTCTGACTACTAGCTGCTATCCTTTCCACATTATCACCATAGAAACATGTACTACATTCAGGCTTTTGATGAGGCTAGTTCTTCTGCTTGTGTTCAAGAGACCTAACACACTGACTGTGGTAGTCACTGAAATAGTGACCATCTAGTGGTATTTGTTTGCCAGGAACTCTACCAAGTACTTTATATAAGCAACCAAAAGGAGGTCTGACAATTCCCACAAAGAATCTGAAGCCAAAAGAAGTGAACCAAGTTATCCAAAGTCACACAACTGTGAAGTACGTAAGAACACAAAGCAGGACCATCTAGGTCTTGATCATCTACTATCCAGCTTCTGGGGTCATGAAATATGAAACCTCCATCACATAGATGTATAAACATCCCTTCACTAGCTTCTGTTCTCTCTTGTCTCTACTTCTACAGCTCACTAATCCACGATAACAAACACACACACACACACACACACACACACACACACACACACATACACAGGCACAGAACTTTGATCAGGTCAAAGTAGTTAGATCTTGAATTAAAATCTTCTTTGTCTCTTGGGTTGACTTTACACCTCTCTGCACAAACTCATGATATATTGTTTAGCTACCAACAGTCACTTTAACCCTTCTTCTTTTTGTGGGTGCTTCACATGAATCCCTCCAGGTCGTTTCTTTGTATTTTCTATTACAGTGACATGGAGAAAAACAATAGTCCAGGCAGATCTCCATGGTTAAGCAAGTAGACTACTACAGGCTGAATTGAGTCACCCACGAAATATATCATGAAGACCTAACAAACCCCCAGTATCTGTGAATATGACAGAATAAGGCTTGTTTGAAGGCGCGGAGTACTGTTTTGCTGTGGCAGCTCTAGGAAAGTAACACACAGAATGACCTACAGCATCTGGAAGCAAATCAATTACTCTAGAGGCTTCTGTATTTGTTAGCTGCAGTACAAGACAAGAGTCACCAACCTCTGGGCTAGAAAAAAAAATAGATAATATGTTGACTAAGAAGATTTCTTCTCCAAGTTGGCCCTGCCCCCAGGTGTGCTGAACTGGCCACTGAGATAATGGAGGTGCATGCCCGTAATCCCAGCACTGGAGAAGCTGAAAATAAGAGGATCACTATGAATTTGAGCTATGTAGTGAGACCTTGTACCAAATACACAAATTAAAAAAGATTTATTCTTATTAAATCAGTAAGGAAAAATCTTGCTTTCATTGATATTCTGGTTGAAGTTAGCAAGAGTAGGCATTTGATTTAAGAATGTTCTAGAAATACAAACTGGAAAGCCACTGTCAATTGCTCTCTATCAACAAAGATAAATGTGATATTTATTTGTTTCTGTTTCTAACTAATGCTTACCACTGTCCTTTCTCTTAAGCATGAGACACTGATAAAACTTTAAAGCCTAAAAAATAGAATTGAATAATTAAGTAGTATGTAATCAAACATTATTACATAATAGAAACAAAAAATAACATTTCAAAGATTTGGTTTTCATAAAAGTTCACAGAAACAGGTGGACACAGGGCAGGATTGTCTCCAATCCCAAGTCAAATGCTGTTCTTACTAAATACGAAAGGAAATTAAAATTAAAGTGCTTCATGATGTACCACCAAATCTCACCTTGTGGGATAAAACTTACAGAATGTTCTTGCTGTAACAGAAAGCCCCACCTTATCTACTTTGAATCATTGTATGTGGGTGAAATAACTCAAGAAAAGGATGCTTACCACTGTATGGGAATGAGAAATATTTTCTTTTTTTGGAAATAAGATGGGTTCTTCCCACCACATGTTTCTGATTTTTTTTTTCTAATGTAAGCTTTACTATTACTCAGATTTGGTGAGTCTAATATGTCAGGAGATTATAATCACAGATTATATGTTATTCTCACAGGTCCCTGAAGGAGGAAACCAACTATCTCATATTGGCTACATAAAAAGATACCAGGCCTGACCCAGAGGACACAGGAAGACTAGAAATGTAGCTCAGAAGCACACAACTTTGTGCCAGCCCTCTGCTATTATCCAACAACAGAAAATAATTAGACAAAATGGCACTTATAAAGTAATTTAATCATGATTAGTATCATTTTTCTCATAGGAAACAAAAGAAAAACTATCTTTTCTTTCTATAATGTAATAGGAAAATGCTGTGAAATCAAAAAAACGCTCATTGAATGGTACACTGCTCTATGTACAGTTTTCAAAAATTCCATGTACATAGTCTACAGAACATTGTAATATAAGTTATAATGTATTATAACTAATGTATTATATCTAAAAGATTTTAGGAATGATAAATTTAGAAAACACTGTATATTGATTGGCTTTCTCTGCAAAACTAATCTGAACAATCAGAAGGCCTTTACTGACCCTTTAATTTCCATGGCAAAGTAGCTATTTGCATATATTCAGTAAGAATCTGCCCTTGTAATGAAGTAATTAGATCAGACAAATTTGTAACCATTCCCAAAATCTCTTTTGTAAATCTGGACTTGACCAGCCATTATTAAGGAAAGGGGATTATATACTTCATGTGCAGAAATGATGCCTACAAACTCATCCTGAAAAACTGTTCCAAGGCCTGCACCTGTAGCTTACCCAGCTCCAGGTTTATAGGAAGTCAAGAAATGGCCTTTTCCATGAGTAGAACAAGCAGACACAAGGAACAGAAAGAAGATAAAGTGAATAGTTTTGGGTTCTGCAAACAAGCCTGGCAAGCATTCTTGGTTTTTTGAACTGGAAATGGATGAACTAATAAAAAGTAAAAAAGACAGTTCCTGGCATAGTAAATGAGCATGAATGAGGTCAGAGATTAGGGCATGAGAAACCAGCTCAGAAGTAAGTGTGACTGATCAATCACAAACATCGAGAAGCAGAAAAACGATCCCCAAGTCTTGCACCTAGAGCCAATCAGAGAATGCTGACTTCAGTTCTTCCTACAAGAAACCAAATAAGTTTTTTGATCAGATTATCTGGATCTGGTTGGCCTGAGGAGCATGAGATGCAAAGCACAGAGCCATTAAGGTTGCAGCCACTACTTTCTCTCATTCACAGTGTCCCACTCTTTCCTTAGAGGGTGTATTTCCTTTCTGACTTTTAATTGGCCTGCACATACTCTATAAACCATGCTTCTTTTCCTGGCTTTAATAAATATTAAACACCAGTCTTTTGCACTTGTTTTGTCCAGTTATTTGTTTGAGACAAAAAGAGCCCAGAAAGAATCTGTAGGAGTCCCTAGCACCCTAAAGCCCAGTAACACCAGGGCCTCTGTAAAGGAATCTGGGACAAAATTTCACACGTAAAATTTCCAACATCTCATGAACAAACAGGACAAGGGGGTCTTTGTATAATCTGTCTCCCTTCTTTTTATAATCCAAACCCATCAAATAACATAGAATATCAAGTCAATTATACTAGATTAGAAAAATCTAAAACACTTAGCCAAATTTAAGTCTTCCCGGTAGAATTCACTCTGAAATAAAAATGAAAGCTATCGAAAACAAAATGGAGTCACTTTGTCAATGTTAACAAAAAAAAAAAATAGTTAAAATAAAGGCAGTAGATAGCAAAGAAACTTGTAATTGCCTCATATAAACTATCACAAAATCCCAAGCTTGCAGAGCAGCTACCACAACCTTGTATGAAAAGTACTTTCAGAGGAACCACCTCAGACTGACACAGCTCGTGTCACTAATCATCATGCCCAAGGACTGCTGTTTCAAAATATCTGATATAATGATATTCTCTGGCTTTGTCTTTAAAAACTTCCCTCAATTTCTCACTATACCCACCATTTGCTAAATCATTATATTCTGATCAGCATATTCTCACCGCAATGATCTGCTTTTCCCAGATAAATACTAACATTCTTTGGAGAATCTACAACTGTTTTTCATTTAGGCTGACAGCTCATAAGACATCCTGAATAAATAAAACTGACATCCTCATCCTTAGCTTAGCCCCGTCTGATGTCAGAGAGTGGCAGGAAAGATTTGCTTGTTTAAAAACCAGCATTCCCTGAGATAAGCCTTGAATTACAGGCCATTCCAAACCCTTACAGCCTGAGATAAGCTGTGATCCTCTTTTGCCCATTATCAGAGACAAGATTTTAAATCAAAAAATGGACTGTCAATGGCTATGTAGTAATTTAAACTGTAAATACAGCATTCTCATTATTCTGAGTGCCCAGGTTCTCTGAAATCTTGCTTCAAGCAAGGAAAGCTTATCCAGGTAGTCAAAAATGTCTGAATATTTTTATTATAGGAGAGGATGGATTTCTTTTTAAAAAGAAAAATACAAATTGAATTGGGTAGAATAAATACAATTAAAAGGAAATTAGCTACTCTGTCATTATCAATAGCTACAAAATGGGTTTATAGAGCTTTAACTGTAGCATTAAAAGAACCAGAGGTAGGGAGCTGGGAGATAGCTCCATGGCACAAGTGCCTGCCTGGCAAGTACAAAATTGTGAGTTCAAACCCCGATTCCACCAAAATAAATAAATAAATAAATAAAAGAACCAGAGGTGGACAGTAAAGTGCTTCAAATGGATTTTATTCAAGAGCCATTGCAGTCAGGAAAAAGGGACTCCACATAGGCCTGAATTTCATTCAAAACGCAATCCAGGCAGGTAGAGGCTAATAGCCAAGGAGCAGGGTGTGGCCAGCGGATGGAAAACTCCTAGGAGGAGCCATCAGTGCATGAGGCAGGGGAAGATTCTAGTTAGGCAGACCTAACGCACTTGGCCATTTCTGTTGCCTAGAAGCTGAAGGATTATAAGTTTGCAGTGGCCTAGAATGCAGACACGCAGGCTCAGCCAGGGGCAGATGTATTGTAGGAAGGGGATCAAGAAAGGAAGAGAAAGCAAAGGAAATGAAGGTAGGGCCACAGGAGCAAGGAGAGACTAGAGCGCACAGTCTGCTGGTCATGTTCTTTCCCTCACTGTTTCTCCAGTGTCGTCAGGTGCTATGGTTTGGACAAGTGTTCCCCCAAAGGCCCATGTGGCCCCCAGCCTGGGGCACTATTGAAATGTGCCAGAACCTATATGAGACAGAGATAAGTGGGAGAAAGTTAGACAATGAAGGAGTGCCTGAGAATACTGGGACTCTAGCCTCTGCTTCTCCTTTTCTTCTTTACTCCCATGAGGTCAGCAGTTTCCTCCACCTCACGCTCCTGCTTTAACACACTGCCTCCCCATGGGCCCCAGGCAAAGTGTCAAACCAACCATGGGTCAAAAGAAACCTTTCCTCCTTAGACATTATTATTGTTGTTGTTGTTGTTGTTGTTGTTGTTGTTGTTGTTGTTGTTGTTATTTTATCTTGGGTACTTGGGCACAGTGACAGAAAGCTTACTAATATACCAGCAGACCCTTACCTTGAAAGTACAGTTCCACTCTCCTCCTAACTCAGCAGAAAGGTTCAAAGGAAAAGTACCCCCAAGAGGCCCAAAACATTGATTGGCATCCTGCTGTGACCATCCCACCAGGTTGGGCCTCCAGTCACTGGACAGCACAGAGATAACACAAAGTTCCTTGACCCGAGCCCGCAGTAGATGGCTATCTATCTGGTTTGTTTCCACCCCTGGCCTGCAGCAACCGCTCATCTCTGTCTTTCAGAGACTTCCAACCACCTAGTCTCAACAGTGAACTAAAGAGGAGCACATATCCAGCTCTAAAACCAGGCCTCAGGAAAAGCACATTTTCTTCATGAGCCCACTAAGAACCTGATTGTCCAGCACCCGCACTGTAGACTGTCTTTATCTGTTGTTTGAAAACAAAAATTAATGACTGAAAGTGGAGACCTAAGGACTTAACCTTCAGCATTTGTAGAGCGAAGTAGATGCTCTCACATAAAAGCCAGTCAGCCCCAGGACACTCCCATCCCGAACACCCCAGATTTTTCTGTTGGGATCTGAATACCAATTAAAATTGGCAGACCAATAAAATAAGACTACTGGTAGTTGCTGCCTAGTGTTTATTTATTAAGTGATGCCAAAAATGAAACAGTTCTCCCTCTGTTTTGGTGAGTCAGGACTTTTGCTCAAGATTACCACAAGGCAGAGAAAGAGAGGACACTCTGAGCCTGAGGGACACCGGTGACCAAAAATCAAACAGAAAGGGGTGACCCTAACAGAGTAAGGGCAGTGAAGATGATCAGAGTTAAACAGAGGCTTTAGGGACTGGGGAGATAGCTCAGTAGTCTAAGCACATGTGTAGCAAGTGTAAGGACCCAGGTTCGATCCCTGGTAGCGCATGCCACGCCAGCTCCTAGGCACACTGTGCAGCCCTGAAGCCTATAATCCTAACACTGGGGACGCTGAGATAGGAGGATCATTACAGGTCTGAGCTGAATAGCAAGACCCTGTACCAAATAAATAAAAGTTTAAAAAAAGAAGAAAAAGCAAGGGCTTTGGAGAAGAGATAACATAGGAGGCTCTGACCAGAAAAGAGTCTCTCAATGCCCACATCTTCCTAGGAGAGATGGTTACAGAAACATAGTCCACCTTCTCAGTTCGAACTTAGGCTAAACAGAGTCCAGAGACCTTGTAGGAAGACAAGGCCAACTGAAATGCAGCCAAGTCAAAGTACAGGGTACAAAAAGGACAACAGGAGTTCCTGGCAGGGCTTCCTAAGAGGCAAGCCCTCAACTAGCATCCTATGATAAAGGTCCTGCTATTAACCCTGTTTTGTGAATGGAAAACAGGTCTGGACCTTCACGCAGTTTTCTCAGAGCTACACAGCTGGTCAAGTCTTTGTTGCCTTTTGTTGTACCAAAAAAAAAAAAAAAAAAGAGAGAGAGAGAGAAATTATTAGAAATTTGGTATTTTGAGTGCATGTGTGGAAAGTGCACCTTTCTTTTGACTTGCTCTCTGTCTAGTCCTCCACACATGTTTGTTTGCAAGGGTGAGTATAATGAATAATCACTCAATCCCTTTGCATTGTTCCAATGAGTGGCATACAATTTGCATTTCTGCAGACCTCCTAAATCTTATTTTGCTTGAAATGTTTTATCTGATTGTCTACTAAACTGCCATAGGACAAACCAGAGTACTGACACTGACGGAAGATGGAACCAAAGGAATTAACCATGTCTACCCTCCTTTCCTGTGAGAGTCTCTAGGGAGATAGGAAAGGATGAGGAATCTTTCCCTGCCGGTTCTACATGGCAAATGATTATGCTTGCAGCCACTGGATGTCCTGACTCCATAGTGTCAGCCACTGTGACTTCTATATCCATGATGAACAACTGAAAGTCCTGGTGGCCAGCCACGAAAACCATGGGAAGTCCCTCGAGGAAGACCCTGGGGAGGAGGTTGACCTCTGTCCCAGCAGCATCTGGCAATCTCAGCTGCCTCAAACTGCGTTGGTTCGTGATGTTGAAACTGATAGTACCTCCACTCATCAGAAGGAAGGCAAAGCTCTGCCCAGGCATGGGTACACAGAAATTAGAGTTAGACACCCTTGCCAGGGTCTTTCCTCTGAAAAACCTGGCAACTACAACAGCTGCTCCTACTTGACTATAAATTCCACAAAGATAGGCCTACATCTGCCTTGTTCCCCACTGGCTCAACAGCACCTCACTGCTAGCAGTTAACATGTATTTTCTGAGTGAAGAAAAGAAAGAGGAAATGAATGCATCCTATTTTATTTAGGGTTTTTGAGATGCGAGTAACATCCTCTGTGCCATATAAACTCCACTTCTCTCCAATTAATAGTTCAAGTAAATTAGCTGTTATTGTTATTCCCAGAGCATTGGAGGCATGGTTTATAATGAAAATTAAAATGAGCCCTATTTATAACAGAAATCATTCTCCAGAAAGAACACATTTTTAAGCAATGAAAATGAAATAAATAGCTTATTTCAAAAGGCTCAATGCTTACATCACTTGTGCATGATAATAAATACACTTTATATTAAAAATATAAACACTATATGCAAAGCATTAACTTTGAAATTAAAAGTATTTCCAGTCTTAACAATCACAGCAAAATAAAGATGACAAATGACTTATAAATAATAAGGGCCTCTCTGTGCTCTTTCCAAAACAAATACTCTCCACATAACAAGTCAAAATCAGTAAATCAGGCTGGCCAGATACGTCAGCAGACTAAAGCACCTGCTTAGGCAGAGCTCTTCAATCACGATTCAATCCCTGTCATGCTGTACTGGCCTCGGCCCCAGAGTGTGCTGACACGGAGATGTAGACTGGGCATGGTGGCACAGGCCTGTAATTCCAGCACTTGAGAGGTGGAAAACAGGAGAATCACTATGAGTCTGATCTACATAATGAGACCCAGTAGACCCAGTAGACCCTGTCCTAAATAAAGAAAAAGAAATCGATAAGTCACAGACAGATGCTACAAACTGGGGTTCTAACCTGTTCTTACAGAATGGAGGAAGAAATTATGAAAAGCAAAAGTGAAGGCAGAAACCACCCACTCCCTAAAATTTTCCCAGAAATGAGCAACCTACAGCAGAAGAGAGAATTTACCGATGACTTAGAATGTCCAAAAGTAACCATTGAAAATGTAACCAAAGAAAATTAAGCTGTCATCCTAGTTAGGACACACCAAAGGAGAGAGATGCCAAATCAATAGGAACCTCTAAGGTAGTGGTTGATACAATGTGTCAGCTTGGCTGAATGACTCAGCAGCCCAGTTCCCTGTTAGTAGAAGCCCCACTCTGGGGTACAATTGGTTCTTCCCTGGAGTGTGGCCAGGGCCCGCCTAGGATATGATTGGATTTTTCCCTAGAGCGGGATCAAGGGCTCATCCTGTGGTATGATTGGTTCCACCCTAGGGCTCAATGAGCCCATGTCAGAATGAGCCCATGTCAGAAGAAGACTTTTAAAGGGCTAAAGGAGTCAACACTTCACTTAGTCAGAGAAGCTTCAGTCTTCGCATTCAGACTGGACTTCATCATCTGGCTTGCAGCGCAGACTCTTCGGCCTCCAACTTGGATCTTTCCCCATCTGTCACAGACTCTTCAGCATCTATTTACAGACACTTCAGTCTTCCATTGCAGACCCATCAGCCGACAGAGACTTACATGGAGTGCTGCAGTGAAGTACAGACCTCGGGATTGAATTCTTCAGTTTGGAGTGTGCAGACGCCCTGTGCACGCTTTCTCATCTGATTCTGTGGCTGACTATTGTAAGCCAATCTTATAATTCCTTATAGATTGTATATTTTGTGTTAATATCCATTCCTTATATCTATTCTGTCCTTCTAAGTAAAACCCTGACCAATACATCTAACCTGTGAGAGATGGTTACACAGAAGGGAGTGCAGGACCTTAGAATCTGTCAGAAATCATACCACACAACCCTACAAAGAAAGCCATTGTGCTGGTAGTCATTACATAGATAACTCTATAATAACATTGGGAAGGAAGACCTCAGACATCCAGTACAATTTTTTACTGTAATGCATACCAATTTCACACTCATCCAACAACTATCTGGTAGAGGATTTTTTTACTCCAGATGCCTTGATCATCAGGAGAAAGACTTTTCTTGTTGCATGTTCTCACTGAATTTCTTCTAGTACTGCATCTTCCACATATAATAGGTGATTATTGCTGCGCACATGCTCTTCTTCCTGGACTAGCCACATGGCCATTGCCTGCAAACCAAGGAACAGAGAGACTGGATATTGACAGCCAGCCAGAGACACTCAAGAGCAATTTGTCCCTCTCTGCTTTACCTTCTGTAAGGAAGATGTCACTTCTCCACGTCTATCCTACCACAGCTGGTCTGCTAAGACTGGGGATTGTTCCCACATGAAAGCGGCTGGTTGTTGTAGGGTAGTGAAAGGGGGCAGTTTCTATGTGCATTTTACCCATTTCAAGCCCCTTGCCAGAGCCTTGATAAATACTCCATTCTGCTTGCCTTCCTTGGAGCCTAGCCCAGCACAGATCTTGGGCCAAGGATAGGCTCTATTCAGAGCAATTGGAGATTTCTCCATGCCACATACTTCTTTGATAGTCATTTTTCTTTAATTATAATGATGCATGACTTCTTTCAGGTACTGTATTCTTTAAATCATAGAAGTAGGAGTTTTCAAGTTAAAGGAACTCCTACACTTCAGGGGTTTGGGATCTTAAATCTTAGAAGCCAGTTGTTTGAAATTTTATATGGGAATTGAATATATAGAAATAAATAGGGCTGGCCAAATAGCTCAGCAGATTAAGGCACCCGCAAGCAGGTTCAGGAGCCAGGAGTTTGATTCTCTGGGCCTGTCATGCCAGACCCACCCCTGGGGCACACTGAGATAGCCATTGAGACTGGGTACGATGGTGTGCACCTGTAATCCCAGTTCTTGGGAGGCTGTAAACAGGCAGATCATTGTGAGTCTGATCTAGTAGTGAAATCCTGAATACCCTGTAGACCTTCCCTAAAATACAAAAAAAAAGAAAGAAAGAAAGAAAGAAAGAAAGAAAGAAAGAAAGAAAGAGAGAAAGAAAGAGAAAGAAAGGTAAAAGAGAGACACATTTTTTAAACCTGAGAATTGTGTTCTAGTCCATAGTTGACAGCCATTCAGCAAACTGGAGGCAAGATCTCTTAGATATTCAATTATTATGTTAATAAATAGTTTATATTTTCATATATATATATATATATATATATATATTTAGTATTTCAAAAATAAAAAGTTTATGTGGAATTTTCAGTTATAAAACGATAAATAAGTAAAATGTAAAACAAAACCACTCTTGAATCTCCTTGACTTGGTAAAAACAAGTTTGGTTCCAGGAGGAATGGGAAGACACTGACAGCTCCTCTAACAGGTTTTAGGAACTTGTCTTAGGCCTTCAGAGGGGAAGAACCTACCTCTCTCTCCTTCCACTCTCTGTGGTGCAGCTGTCATTCTATTGTCGGTTTAGTTGTGATTAAGACTTGCTTCTGCCCAAAATGGAATGAAAGGGGAGGCCATGGTAGGACTGCATTTACTTGAAGAATCTGACCAAAAGAGAGCTATACATCAAGATCCTGGTATAAAAGGAAGTGGTTCACCCAAAAGGCTGTGTCTGCAGTGATGTTACCAGAACTTGGAACAAGACCAGATGGGAGGGACAGCACCTGCTATGCACAAAGGGAAACCTTAAATCCTTACAAGGATTCCCAAATAACTCACATTTTTTTCCTCCCCACACTCAAACAAAATGTGCCTTAATAAGAGAAAAACACCCTTCATAGTTGCCACTTAGAAAAAACTTACACCTCATCATGAGTATGCCACTGACCTATGGCTTGATCCAGTCTCTGGGTCCTTCGCTTTTATGGTCACCAATGAGTATACCCTACCCACACTAAAAGAGATGTTCCCCCAAATAATGGTAACCCCTCTGAAATAACCTCCAAAAGGCTATCTGAGCTCTCCTAGTTGCCTGCCCTCTCCTGCTAGGTGGCTAACAGCTCATGATGCTTCTGTGGACTAAGTATCCCTTACCCAAAATGTTTGGGACCCAAAATGCTTTGAATTTCAGACTTGTTGGTGTTTCAAAATATTTGCTTCTATAGCATATAAGGATATGTCTTGAAAATAGGACTCAAACCTAACCACCATGTTCGTTAGTGTTTTGTATTATCTATTATAGAACCTGATAATAAGTCCTACACTACCTTTGATGTGTTTATGACCTGTGACATGAGGTTGGGTATGGAATTTTCCACTGTGGCATCATGTCAGTGGTCAAAGATTTCCAGACTTTGAAGTATGATGAATTTCAGATTTTTAGGGATGTTCCACCTCTATGAGTTTGCTGAAGCTTCCATAACCAACTGCCACAGACTGGGTGATTTACACAGACATAGTTCTCGAAACTGAAAGTCTGAGATCAAGGTTTCAGCAGTGTGCTTTTTCCTGAGCACCATGAGAGAAAGCCCTGTTCCAGGCCCTTCTCTTTGGCTACAATAACCATCTTCTCTTGCTGTCTGCATACCTGTGATCTTCACTCTGTCTTTGTCTCTGTTCAAATCTCCTCTCCTTATGAGGACATCAGTCATATTAGATTGTAGTCCACCCCAATCACTACAGTTAAGACTTCACCATGTGAATTGTAGGGTGGCAAATAGATGAGAGGTAGCTCAACTCAGACCATAAAACTACTGAACCCAGGATCCCCACCAGGTACAATTTGACATATTTTCCCCCAAGCCCCACAAAATGTAACTTTCCCTTTGCAGTCTACTAATACTATAATATCTTTTCACTCACAGGTAAAGACACAAGTATTTTCCACGGGTGACTTTTTTTACCATGAAATTTCCATGTTCCATACAACCACAGCATTCATAAGACTTCAGTGTCAAAGTCAGAAAGATAATGAGATCCTTTTTGCCCTCACATTTGGACTAACTAAATAAGTCAGATAAGCAAATCCCTTTCAACAAAGATAAAAACTGAGTCTATAATTCAATAATGAAAATCAAAAGCTGCAATATGAATAGAATATTACCCTTAATATGATACCTTTAATATGCAACCTCAATGAGCCTAGTTATTAAGCTGGGAATTGTTCAGAAGGAAATATTGGTGTGTTATAGACAACAGCAACTCATCATGGAATCATGACTGTGGAAACTCAGAATCATTCCATTCATAGGACCAGCACGATAGTTCAGTGGACTAAGTGCCTGCTTAGGCACGCTCAAGAACTGGGGTTTGATTCTCAGCACCGCATCCTGCTCTGGCTCCACCTCTGAGTGTGCTGAACAGGTGGCCAAGTCCAAGAGTGGTGGCTCACACCTGTAATTCCAGCACTGGGGAGGCTGAAAACAGGAACATCACTATGAGTCCAAGTTGCGTAGTGAGACCCTGTACCAAAATATATAATTTTATATATTATATATTTATATAATATATATTTATATTATATATTATATATAAAATTATATATAATTTTTAAAAAGAAAGAGATCATTCTGTTCATATCCTATACTCCTCCATCCAAAACAGATATTGCTTAGTGCCTCCTGTCATTGTTGCTGCTGCTGCTGTTGTTTTTGTTTTAAGAATCATCTTCCTAGGAAGATAAGTGCAAACTAAAACTTAGAGGCAGGTTCCATTTTTATTTTTGTTATGCTTAATACCATTTTCCCAATGTATATTAGCCAAAAGGCAAACACATTTTCTTTGCCCACACATTCCCCATCCCTACCAGGTTCCCCACTCATGGTACCAGATTTGACCACAGGTGAGTTCATCCTCATTATGGAGAGGCCACAAGAGAGCCAGAGAGCTCAGAGAGAGGCTGGAAACTTACTTTCTAAAACTGAACACTACACCTGAGGGATCGCCAGAAAGGCCTTTGTGCAAGGTGAACCCTGATTGGACTACATGGTTAAGTTCCATCTTCCTGAATTATTCAGATTCTGCCTAATATTTTATTTAGAAAATCTTCTGCTCACAAGAAAAAGAAAGAGTTTGAAAGGAACTAAAATAGTCAAAGTAACATTGACTCAGGCTAAATGCATATTACCCAATTGTCAAAACATCAAATCAGACGGTGATGAGAGAATTCTAATTGGGAATAAAAGCCACAGCTGGTCCACAGATGGGAGAAAAGAGAACTCTGTACCAGGTCCAGGCAAGAGGATCCAGCCAAGATCAGACACCCAAGATACCATCCATTTCTAGGCTTAACAGCTTCATGTGCTCTGAACCAAGCTAAACTTACCCTGGTTATAACCCAGCCAGGTATTTGAGCATCTGTTTTATAGATGAACAATTCAGAGATCTTTTAAATTATTCTAAAAGGATTCTTTGTTTTTAAAATAAACACAGACTGACATAACACCACTTTTGGAAGATATGACCTGAGTCAAATCGTGGAGAAACACTAGATAAACACAACATAATCAAATTCCACTTTATTTAAGTAAAGAGGGCCTTGCATTTGTAAATAGCATGAAAGATAAAATAAGGCTAAGAAATTGTTCCTGGGATTGTAGCCTAAGTTCATATGGAACCAGAAGTGACACAGAAAAGCAAAAGCAATCCCAGATAACAAGAACAAAGCCAAGAAGCATTGCAAGGGCCAGCCAGATAGCTCAGTGGACTACAGTGCCTGCTTAGGCAGAGTGCAGTGGCCAGGGTTTGATCCTCAGTGTGCCTTGGGATGTGCTGAGATGGCGATTGAGAGCAGATATGGGGATGCGCCCCTGTAATTTCAGTGCATGGGAGGCTGAAAAACAGAAGGATTGCTATGAGTCTGATCTCTGTAGATCCTGTACTAAATACAAAAAAACAAAACAAAACAAAAGAAAAACACACACACACAAAAAAAAAATTGCAATCCCAGATTTGAAGACATGACAAAGCTACAGTAACTAAAAATAGCATGATATTAGCACAAAAACAGACATGTGTCTCAATGGAACAAATACAGGATGCAGAGACACATGCAACTATTTGATCTTTGATAAGGGGACCAAAAATGTGCACAAGGGGAAGGACTGTCTCTTACATGTGCTAGGAGAACTGGCTAGTCACAAGGAGAAGACTGAATCTAGATCCATATCTCACACCATGGAATAAACTAAAATGAAAGTGGATCAAAGATCTAAATGTTAAAATACGAACATTTAATCTTCTAGAAGATAAAATGGATCAAAATCTTGCAGGCAGAGGTGCAGGCAAAGACTTTCTCAACTGAACCCCAGCTGCACAGGAATTGCTGCTGAGATTCAGTAAATGTCTTTCTTCTTGCTCTACAATGAGACCCCTTTCTCAGGCACTAAGATGACTAACATTAAACCTATAGGTCAATATATACATGAAGAAATGCTTGGCCTCACTGGCCATTAGAGAAAAGTAAATTAAAACAACATTGAGATTCTGTCTTACACCAGAAAGAACATTCACCCTGAGGAAATCAAACAATAGCAAATGCTGGTGAGGCTTTGAAGAAAAAAGAACATTTCTACTTTGTGGCTAGACATGTAAGTTGGTACGGCCATTCTGGAAATCAATATGCACATTTTCAGTCAAACTAAAACAAGAAATTCCATTCAACCCAGCTACTTTCTCTCTTAAGTATTTTTTCAAAAGAGTTAAAGGCATTATATTACAGTGATGTGTGTGCAAACTTATTTGTAACAGCACATTTCATAATAGCCAGATATTGGAAATAGCCTAGATGTCCATCAACAGATAAATGGATTTTTAAAATGTGGTATTTACTCATGATGGAGTTCTGCTCAGCCATGAAAAGGCTAAATTTGGGTTATTTGCAGGAAAACGGCTACACTTTGAGGTCATAATATGAAGTGAAAGAAATCAGACTCATGAGTTTAAATATCAGATGGCATTTCTTATATGAGAAAACAAATCTATAAATAAAGAGCAAAATAAAAGATGATAATAGGAAACAGGGAGATCTTTCCCAAATGGGAAGGAATCAAGAGATGGAAGGAGAAAGGAAGAGAATGAAAAAACAATTAAGACGTTTATGTACAGGTACCAACTTCCCACAAGCATATATAATCATTGTATACTGCAAACATGTACTAATAAAATACCTTTTAAAAACATGGCTAGTTAGCCGGGCGTGGTGGTTCATGCCTGTAATCCCAGCACTTGGGAGGCTGAGGCACGAGGATTGGTGCGAGTTCGAGACCAGCCTGGGCTACAAAAGTGAGCACAGGACCAGCCTCAACTGCATAGCGAGACCCTGTCTCAAAAAGACAAAAAACAAAAAAAATGGCTAAAAATAGTGAAGAAGATTATGGAGATCATATAACTAAATGCCAGAAGTTGTGTACTAAAAGAAACAGAATCCTATGAAAGACTTTATGGAATCAATTGATACATTTGAAATATGGGTGGGAAATTAGACAAAGTGCACAACAATATTACAATTTCCTAAATAGATGATTGCATATTGCTTATAAAGATGTCCCATTTGTCACAGACCTAAAACTATAAAACTTGTATTGAAAACAAGAATAATATTCATGAAGTTGGATTCGTTTTCTTAAATGTGACACCAAAAGTACAAATGACTAAATACATACGATTAAGCAAAATTTAAAACCTTCATGTTTAAAAGACACCATCAAAAAAGTAAAAACTAAACCTACAGAGAAAATATTTGAAAATTATATCTGATAAGTGAGTGATACCCTAAATATATAAAGAACTCTTACAATTCAACATGAAAAAATAAAAATCCCAATTTAAAACCAATATATTTTGACTAGATAGTTCTCCAAAGAAGATAACAGACAGCCAAAATGTACATGAAAATATTCTCAACATGGATACTGCAGTGAGATACCTCTCAGGCACTAGAATGGCTAGCACCAAAACTATAGGCAATAACAAAGTACAAAGTGTAAAAAGCATATGTAGAAACAGAAATATTCATACCCTGCTGGAATGAACATAAGACAGTTCAGCTGCTTTAGAAAATTGTTTAGCAGTTCTTCACAAAGTTAAACCACAGTTGCCATGGAAACTGGCAATTTCATTGCTAGGTATATGCCCAAGAGAAATGAAAACAGCTGTCCACACAAAAGGCTGAAGACAAGGAGCAGTATGACCAGAAAGTGGAAGCAATTCGAATACCCATAAACTGATGAAAAGGTCAACACCTATTCATACATATATGAGATATATATATATATATATATATATATATATATATATATATGTTCTTAAGTATTATCCACCCATTTAAAGGAGCAAAGTAATGATACATGCGACAAAGTTGGTAAACTTTGAAATCATTGTACTTATTGAAAAAAGCCATATGAAATGTCCAAGGCTCAGTCCCTGGCATCATATGCTACACTGATCCTGTCCCTGGGAGCACTGAGCCGGTCACTGAGACCCAGCATGGTGGTGCATGCCTGAAATGCCAACATGGGAGAGGCTGAAAACAGCTCACTCCAGTCTGAGATGCAGAGTGGGACCTTGTACCAAATGCACAAAAGAGGGCTGGGGAGATAGCTCAGCAGAATAAGTGCTTGCCTGGCAAACTGAAGGTCAGGGCCTCAGCTCAATCTCTAGCTGTACAAATAAAATAAAATAACAAAATACATAAAATTAAAGAAATGTCCAAAACTGACAAATCCATAATAGTACAGGTTACTTAACTGGCTGCCTAGGGCTGGTATGGAATAAATGATGGATTGCTAGTGATATAGAGACTCCTAAGGTGATGAAAATGTCCTCAGTTTAGACACAGTGATGATGGTGCAAGCTAATATACTAATAGCAACTGAAGTATATGCTTCTTTAAAGAGGTGAGTTACATGAAATATGGATTACATTTCAATAAAGCAGTCATGAAAAGAGAGAAATTGTTAAGTCAAAGCCTCAGAAATATTTCTTTCACTGGGAGAGACTTAAAATCAATAGTAAATATATAGCTAATGAAAGAAATATTATCTACATATGTTTTGTGTACCTCCATGAAAAAGAAAAAAGAAACTATGAAACATAAAACAATAGGTTTTTGGTATTGGCA